>JALIZF010001209.1:0-183061 GCA_029948255.1 Telmatactis stephensoni
GAGTATCTTGTGGTACGACGCTTTGGGATGATGTAGAAAGTCATGGGAAGGTAAGCTAAAATGATAATAATAATCAATTTAAAACATGACTTTTGGAACTTTTGTTATTTGCAATAAAATACTATACATGCACGTACACTTATAAAAGTAAATATATACTACCTAGAATGGGGACTCCTGAGAAACTACTGCAACCATCAAACACTGATTCTATTACAAGTTTTTTGAGCCCCGTTCGGTGGAAAGTTTTGATTCAGGCAGTGTGAGCCGTTCCGATAACACCATAATGAAATAATTCAAAGTCATCTTGCGATTTTCGAGGTCATCTTACAGATCTTAACGCCTTCTGAGGCGGCAATAGTTATATTTCCTATGTAGGATGTAGGATATATTGAGGTATAGGAAGAAATACCTAAAATTGCTCAAGTTTATTGGGGATAGGTGATAGCTATCCCCTCCGGTCCTGTGTTGTGTAAACAGTGAAACAAGGAGGGAAGGAAAAAAAGAGAAAAGAGAGAGAGAGAGAGAGAGAGAGAGAGAGAGAGAGGAGAGAGAGAGAGAGAGATTAGCAAAACAACTTTAAGCTCGAAAACCTTCTGCGGCTTTTATTTTTCTCCACGTTGCCCTCACAGCGGTACGTATTTCAAGTAACCTCCAACAATACAGAAGAGGATTCAGGGTACAGTTTAGAATAGTTAATGGCGTTGAAAAAATGGTAAACTTTAACAAGGGAATTGAGTTGTTGATTACTTCACTCAACACAGTAGCCGTGATATAAGGCCCGTAGAGAATGACACATAATCCAAATACGTAAAGGAGATTAAAAATCGACCTTTTTGTAGCGTAACATGTTGGGAATAGATGCTTCTACTCCAGAACCTTGTTGACTCTGTATCTGGTTTTGATGGTGTCGAAGGATAACGGAGATTTTGCAGTAACAAAAGCCCATGATGACAAAACAGACAACCATCACAGGTGAAACAATCCAGCAATATACTGTAAATCCCCCAGAGATCGACAGTCCAGAACCTATGCATAAGACCCAAATAGCTGCACAAACGAAGATCGCTCGGTTTACAGTGACAACTGACACATACGTCAGATGCAACGTCAAAGCAAGGTATCGATCAACAGTGGCGGCGGTGATAGTTAAGAAAGAAACGCCACCCAACGAGGTAAAAATATAGGACAAAAACTCCAAAGTACACACAATAGAGTAGCTTACATTCAGATAAGGCGAGATACTGGTGGCGATGATGAACGGTACACCAAACAGCGTTAAAGCAAAATCTGAAACAGCCATGTTAAACAAAAAGACATTCGAAGGAGTGTGTAGCGAAGGGGTTTTCCAAATTGTGTACAGAATTACGCCATTAAGGACGATCGTTGGGAGAATCAATGCACCACACATACTTGCTGAATAGATTGCAAACTCGTACAAATCGTACCGATAGTCCAGCCAATGCATGTCTTCACAAAAGTCGTTGAACATTTTAGAAATTGTCTACCCTCGCCAAAAGACTAGAGCATATAGATACCTCTGCTTAATTGATTACTGTAAAAAGCTAAAGCGCACCTGCTTCCTGCACGGGTGATCAACGGCTGCTTAGAAGATATTAGAAAATTCAATTTGAAAACTTGATTTGCTTTTGAAACGAAATTGTTACAGCTTTAATTGGCTTACCGAGAATATAAAGTCACAAAGCCGGTTGAAGAAATATCAAGATTGGAGAACAGTTTTGATTTGAAGTCGAACGAAAAACAAACCGAATCAATAAATGTGGGTGAATGTTTCTCGGCGGGAGAAAGACTTAGCTAATGGTTTCAGTTATTCAAGCCCTTGGATTGGTCTGCTCACCATGACGCCTGGCAAACTCATTACTGTTCTTATATTCAAAGCCACACAAATCCCTAGCTTTAACAATTATTTCTATTAACATCTGCACGGTGAATGGTGATTTCCGTCGCTTCAGTAACTGTAGCAGCCTTTGAGCAAACTAAAACCTTAATTATGTGGATCCCCAAAAAGAACTAATTAACCACGAATATGTAAAAAGCGCAACTACTAACGCTTTTTATAAATAACTAAAACATTAATCCCTGAGAGAAAAATCTTATCGACAGCAAAAACACAAAGCATCATAGCGTATATGAAGGAAAATCAAGAGAAAATGAGGTAAGAGAAGGAATCCCCGCGACCTATCATGTGCCCCGTTTGATGCTATTTTTAGAACTCGTCACCATGACCGCGCGGATATGAACATGTATCCATCAACAACGTAAACAAGTAGTCGGAGGAGCGGAAAACATGGCGGTAACGCGGGCGGATGACAACTACTGTGGATATGAGTCAAGAAATACGAGATAAACTGCGACAATTCCTCTTAAAAAGGAAAACAGACGAGGAAAAAAAACGAAAGTGAGAGTCCAGAATCAAAAAGACTCAAACCAGCAGTACAAGGTATGAAAGATTATAAGTTAAATCCTTTTTCTTCTCACCTACGTACTTTATTTCTTCACAAAACCTTTCGGTATGACGTGAAGCCAGCTTTCTTCACTTGTAATGGCCATTTTACAGAAATCTTTACCCTTCGAAAACTCATACGATAGTATGAAGAGACAAGTGTGAATTGAGTACTTATAGTAGTTCCTGTTTCGGTTCGTTGAAATTCAGGAAATGACCACTCAGCTTCCCCTCCTCATCCGGCCGTTTTACCAGAAAGCTATAATTGTCTACAACATCTTGTACGACGAATAAATGCACTACAACTTGGTGTGCATGTTCAAGAAGAACTGGTATCCACTGGTGAGCAACTTGTATCCATTACGAGAAGTAAGCTTAAGGAACATAGTCCGGCTCTTGGACCTCATCACAAAGTTCAACTTTTACTATGGATTAATGGATGTTATGAAGTGAGAGTAAACGTAGTAGATGAAGCAGAATCAGGAACGATTTCCATCAACGATGACACTCAACTGAAAGATCTTATAAACAAGATTAGTCATCAAAGTCCTTATGTTGTATGTCCTGGACTAAGAGACCCAAAATATCGTAACTTGCATACTAGACTGGGCTACCACCCAAAGAGTTTATTCAGTTCAAGCTGGCCATGGGAGATAGCTCGTCATGTGAACTGTGCTGTGTGGTACAAGGCTACAATTCAGATTAATAGCAATAAATTAAGACGTCCAGACCTATACCATTGTTGTCATAAATGCAGATCGTTGAGCAAACATTTGGACAAGTTATTGCGTAAACGCCAAAAAGCCAACTCCAAACCTTATACCCGACGAAGTGCTGAAAGTCACCATCGCATTGACATCCTAAGTCCTAGAAGTAAAGACAAACGCTTGCAGAACATCAGACGAGAGAGAAAGCAGTACAAGAAAATTGCAGCAAAATACTGGGAAAAGTCAAAAATCCAACTGAATGAACAAGAAAATGCTGAACTGTCAAAGCTTGTAAATGCCATAGATTCAAGTGAAAGTGGTGTAAATGAGTTGAATCGCATCTTCGAGGAAGCAGAGAAATCAGGAAATGGTAGAGGGAAAACACTCAAACAAGTATGGCAAATGGATCGTGTGAAATTCCTGGAAGACCAGAGAAAAAATGGTTAGTTAATGTGTTATAATTTATGCAGTTGCTAATTGCCCTATCGCATAATGACGTCACAGTTTGTTTACATTGGGGATAGATGCTCAGAAACAGTGGAAATTGGGACCTATTAATATTCCTTTTCGAAGTAGAACTGTATCAAGTTTTGATATATATTATGTATTAATAATATTTAATTTCTGAATAAAAATGTCAAATGTCAAATGTCAAAATTAGTGATTGCTCATCTGCATTTTATTTGATATTTTATCTGATCCCCTCTGGTTACCATAATCCTTAGCGTCAAAACAATAAAATGTTTTGGTGTGACGTCATTATGCGATAGGGCAATTAAGGGTACATTTAGATGATTTTTCTTCTTAAATCTTCTTCCTTTACTTGGCTCCATCTCAAAGATGACTATTCCAAGGGTCAGCGTAATTCCATTAAAAAGTAAATGACAAATAAAATAAAATGTTTACTAGTAAGAGTTAATTAAGTAAGGAACTGATTTGAAAAAGTATTTGAGATATAACTTGTGTTCTGATTGGCTGGCTACCATGTTTATATCAAATGTACTTAATATGTAAACAAAACTTGTAACTAATATGTAAGGACACCCTAGCTAGGGCACCCTTGATCCCTTGCATTTGAAACAAATAAATTTTATTGTGCATAACAGATTCAGATTTTTTCGGTCAAGTCCATGTTTTACAGATTTTTTTCTCAGTCCAGTCCATGTTTTACAGATTTTTTTCTCAGTCCAGTCCATGTTTTACAGATTTTTTTCTCAGTCCAGTCCATGTTTTACAGATTTTCGGTCCAGTCCAGTCCATGTTTTACAATATGCCCAAAGGAGAAGGGAAGCTCTACCACCTAGGGTAATGTAAGGGGACCCTTTTTTCTTGTAAATGTAAAATGTTTGGCCCTAGAGCATTTAAAACTCTAGCCCAGGGAAATAAGAATTATGCTACAGTATATTGATGTACAGCATGCAAAAAATTTTTCTAATGGCTAGATTAGCAATAATGTTATAAAATATATATATTGATGTGATATATTTTTGTACAAGTGGTAAACATCCCTAAAGTTATTTCCTTTTCTATACCTGCATCAAAACATTTCTCCTATAATTAAAAACTAAGGATCAATCAATGAATGTTGATATTCATTAATCATTTTTCATGTTGCAGCCACAGGACAAAAGGGAAATAAATGGTCATCAGCCACATTTCGTTTGGGTAAGTTAATAAATAAATACAGGTTTGTACTAATATTTCAAAATAGGTTGTCCTGCATAGTGCATACAAAGACCATTTGAAATGTATTGTGAATTTGTAATGTTCATGCAGATTGTCATGCCTGAAGTATACAGTATATATGCAAACTGTCTAGTAATTTGTTCAAACCTAAAAGGCTATAGATGTAGTTAATATGTGTAGTTATATTGCCTCTTATACACTGTGTTCAGCACTGGTATGCACTATAAATTTGTAGACAATTTTGAAAGATCACAAGGGATATTTATCCCAAATACCACATACGAAACATGCTATTAATTGTTTATAATATTGTTTGATAAAATCCTGCAATTTTGATCTGCAGAAACGTGTGGCTGAAAATATTTTTTGAGTAAAACCAGATCATTTTGAAAAGTTAATTTTTAAGCCCAAGTATTAACAATATATATTAAATACCACTCAAATTGCAGGATTTTATTGAACTATATTATGAATGTAATGATTACATTATTAAGACTTAATATATATACTTAGTATACCCATAAGGAAAGTTCTTCCCATTGCCATTGTCATAAAGCTTTTTTGAGGTTATTATGATATCACTTCCTCATTACCACAAGACACAGTATGAACTATATATTATTGCATGTTTACACTTAATGTATATAATGTACATTAAACTTGTTAATCTGCAGCAATAGCAGTCTATGCAAGATCTCCCAGTGCCTATACAGCCTTAAGAAACCTTGGGATTTTGCAGTTGCCCTGCGAAAAACAAGTTGATAAAATGATGAAATCAAATCAGTCCATGCCAGGGTTCAATGAGGAATCATTAGCCAAGGAAGTAACAAAATATCAAAATTTCATGAAAGATATGACAGTGAAGAATAGACCACATCCCTTGGGGTTTGGAGCTTTAATATTTGATGAAACAAAGGTTCAGTCTAAGATATTATTTGATATGAACAGTGGCAATGTCAAAGGCTTTGCTATGACTGCAGATCAACTTCCATTCCTCCATGACATATTTGAGTCAGTTGATCCCGACAAAAGCTTGAAGACCAACTATATTCTGCAATTTCTTTGGCGAGACCTCACATCTTCTTACAGTATAATTGGGCCGTATTTTGAATGCGAAAAATCATGGGACCATAGCTTCTTATTTGGTTGTGTCATGCGAACAATGAAGTTATTCAGTCTCTATCGGTTTGGTGTCAGAATCCTTGTTTGTGATGGGGCATCCAGCAATTTGGCTCTTGTAAAGGTCCTCTCAGGTTATAAAGCAGGAAAGCTACCAGAGGTGGAAGCAGGTGATGGGGATGACAAGTATTTGCCAAAGATGGTGTTTTGCAACCCATTTGACCCTGAACAAGACTCTAAAGTCTACATTATGATATGTCCTTCTCACCAGGTGATAACTTACAGTAAATTATTTTTAAAAAACTTAGTTTGTATTTACCTTTTGAGCACATATAACTCACTACTCTCCACACTATTCCTATATTGTCCACTGACTTTGGTGAAGTGAGAATTGCCTTGAAACATCTGTTAATTATAGTATTATGTGCAATCATCACTGCTTGCTTTCAGACAGTTACCTAGACTTTTTAATTTCAGCTGAAAAATCAAATTGCAGCCCTTTACAGTTCAAGAGCTAATGGCACAAAAGAATTTGAATTAGATGATGTTCCATTTGGCTGGCAGGCAGTATTTGATCAGTACAACAGAGATCAAACCAGAATTGAACAAGGGTGTGCTCCTAGAGTTCCTGGACTCCGTTACAATTATGTACACAGAGATGTTTGGACGCGCTTAAATGTTCATCCTGCTAAGATCATGCAGGTGTGTCTACATATTAGTAATATCAATACAATACAATACAATACAATACAATACAATACAATACAATTTTATTTCTGCATTCAGTTTGAAAAAAAATATATATATATACACACATTACAGTTCAAATGTACAATACAATTTTTTTTTTTTTACAATTTTTTGTTGTTTTTCAAGGAGTGGAGTGACGTGGTTAAGATTGCAGGAAAATATTAGAGGAATGCATAGGCCCTAAGTTAACTTAAGTTTTCGAGTTAGGGCCAGAGCAAAAATTTCATATTTCACTTTGCTTCATAGGCTAAATGATTTAATATTTTAATTATTTATTACAGCAACGTTACATGATCAGTGCACTTAAGGGCCATGCTGATTCAAACCCCCCGCCAGCTGATGCTGTTAATGTTGAGAAAACTGCAGAATATCTTGAAGCATGCAATAAGATCTTTGAGCAGGGTATCCTTTCAAGAAGAATGGTCAAAGGCCTGAACTCCCCAGTTATTCAGAATATCAGAGATGGTTTTTCTTTCTTTGTTAGATGGTTTGAAAGACACAGAGCAAAAGGTAGATGAAAAGTTCATATAAAAACTATACACCTTTTCCTTTTGTTCATTGGAACTGTAAATCTGAGACCAAAAGGAATTGTTGTGTGTAAGTTATTCAGTGTTTAAACCAGACTGTGCCTTGCCCAATTCCTGCTATAAAACATATAAAAGACCTGTATCAATACTATACACATATCAGTGGAAATCATGAACTTAACCCCCTTTGAAAAAAATGGACCCCATATGCATGGAGAAATGGTGAGGGACAAAATGACTCTCTTAAAAGTCCTGTCTTCATGGTGATGTAGTTGCCATACTGGTTCTGATTTTCATTTGTTTACCTTTGTGATTCATTTCTATTTTTTAGTTTACACAGACAATACCAAAAAAGCACGGCAAAGGCACTTTCTTGCATGGCAAGTGAGTTGAAGTGTGATGGAGAACATTATTTTTGTTGCCATTGTGTGATTTTTTTACTTTGCTTTTTAGACATGGGATCTCTTGAGAATAATGGTGAGCTCCTTCCTCGGCTACAGTGAGTGGTTTTTTGTGCATGGTCCAGGCAGTCCTGCAGCTGGTCATGGGTATTTTATTGCACCAATTAGAATAAATGGAAGTGCTGTGGAATCATTATTTGGTAGATTGAAATTTGGTGCAGGTGGCCACTTGACAGCACTTAACTACCGAAGTGGGCTAGCTCGGATTCAAGCTAGAGTTGAAGTGGACCGCTATACTGAGTCAGGAAAAGGGTACCGTGACCAATTTGTTCCATGCGATAATCAACAGGTATTGTAACAAAGATTCTGCTGCAGTCAGTTGTACTCATAACTAATTTGAAATAACTCTGTTTTCATCTGACTTTTTTGTTTTACATAATTAAGACGTTTCGACTCTCACTCAACAGGCTTTACATTCAACCAACACAGAAGTACATGTACAAGTAGAAGGACGCAGTAGACCATTCAATCTCAATGTAACAGAGTTTTTATTTCCATGCTCAATATCACAATCCACAATAGGGGGGAGAGTAGGTAGTAATGCTTGCACTTTAATAGCCACTTTTGTGGGAAATTGTTTCATTAAAAGAAATCTCCCACCCATAACAGGAAATATGTTGCCTACACTTTGGGCTTCTACTGTAACTGATTGCATTTTAGATGGTAATGCTCTGTATGATATGGTTTTTGAAGGACAGGCTATATTCCTAGACATTGAAGATGCCTTTGCCAATTTTTCTGAAGAACTAGAGCTCTCATCTTATGATGAAAATGTTTGCAATTGTACAAACCAGGATTTAACACCACTTATTGGTCTAATTAGTGAAGTAAATAATAGAAAGGCTGGTGTCTTAATAACTCAAGGTATTTCAGTAGCTGTGCTAGTATCTGGGAAGGGGCAAATTATTATTGTAGATTCTCACCAGCATGGCCTAAGTGGAGCCCTTGTCTGTGTGGGAAACATAGCTACTAGTGTAGTAAACTGGTTTAAACACAGTTTTCAAAAATACAATAACAAGTCTATTGGTAATGTATGTACAGTTACATGGCTCGATTTTTTCTAATATTTTCTAACCAGGATTTAACACCACTTATTGGTCTAATTAGTGAAGTAAATAATAGAAAGGCTGGTGTCTTAATAACTCAAGGTATTTCAGTAGCTGTGCTAGTATCTGGGAAGGGGCAAATTATTATTGTAGATTCTCACCAGCATGGCCTAAGTGGAGCCCTTGCCTGTGTGGGAAACACAGCTACTAAGTGTAGTAAACTGGTTTAACCCTCTCATTCCCAGCATCCCTGTAGTGTTACTGCCCCAAATGCCCACAGAGTTGTGTGCATATTCACATTTTTTTTAGGGTTACAGTTTTTTTTAGATTTGATTGGCTAAAAACAAGGGTAGGTGTCAGAGCGCCTTTTGGCACTCTTGGTAATTTGTGACAGTAAAGCTAGAGTGCCAAAAGGCACTCTTGGGAGTGAGAGAGTTAAACACAGTTTTCAAAAATACAATAACAAGTCTATTGATAATGTATGTACAGTTACATGGCTCGATTTTTTTCTAATTTCAAAATTTTTAATTTTGAATCCTGTGAAATGGTTTCACCTATGAGTCTGACTCTTGAAACCCCTTCTTTTCCTAAAAAGTGTCATTGCATATTAAAAGTTTGTAGTTATCTCATTTCTGTAAAAAATTACTTTTGTAAAGCTACACCCAATTATGACCCCCTTATGGTATTTTAGGGGTATTTTTTGAAATTTCTGATGAGCACCCCTGAGTTCAGTGTGACAGTGTTACTGCCACTGTCAAATAAGACATCAAGTCAATAATTATTGCCCTATTCCACTATGACGTCACACCAAAGCAATCTATTGTTTAAATGCTAAATCGTGTCGTTAGAGGGGGCAACTCATAAAATGTGTTTTATAGAACAACGATAAGCAATTATTGCAATCAGGTGCATCATCACATGCTATTTTTGGAAATAGCATTGTACAAAAGAATTCTGTGCATTTTGTAAACAAACTGTGAAGTCATAGTGAAAGAGGGCAATTGAAAACTAAATGTAGTGTTTCATTACAACCTGTACATTCCTACTTTATCATGTTTACATTAGAGTGCAAACTCACTATCTGTGAAATACAAATAACTAAATTGTACAAAACATTGTCGGTTCAACTAAAGAAAACAATGGAATTTGTTAGTGTTTCACAGATATATTTGTCTGCACTCTATGATTCACACAGAACATGAGAAGAGAATTTACGGAATTCTGAAGGCATGTTAGGAATTTCAGAGACATTTACTGATTATGTATAATAATGATATTCCCAAAGTTGTTGTTCAATAAGTACACTGTATCATAAAGTTCAAAATCAGAAAGGATAATGTGAAAATTGAAAAAAATATTTTGAATATTTTCCAGAATACCACTGAAATTATGTTACAAAATATTTTCTTTACAAATATTTTCAGAATAAAATATATATAAATATCCATAGAATTAACTGTTTTGTTTGTATTCAATTGTCAATGATACTAATAATATCCACTCTGCCTTCCCATGTGGTTCTCAATAAATACTAAAGAATATATCAGGCGAGCTAGGGGCCAAGTTAGGAAAGGGGTGTCCACCCCACCCACCCCATCTTTAGGGAATGCACCCCATCTTAGATAACTTTTTACCCTTTCCTCTCAACATTCTTTTCCAATATATACACTGAACAGTTTCTGACTTAATGGTAAACAATTGTGGATCTACCCCCACTAGCACTGAGCAAAACTGAACTGAAATTGGCAACATGTTTGAAAAAAATGTCATTTCCAATTTATGTCAAGTACAACCTAATGAAAGTTCAGCATTGTACATAGAAGTAACTGTATAACTGTGAAACAATTACTAAATAGTATTAGTTAATTTTTAATATGTTGTGCTTATTCTCGTATTTTCACATGTTTAGTTAGCACTATTTTGTACTATTTAGTGATTTATATGACACAATCATACATGTAACTTTGAACATGGAATGTAAATTATAGAAACGACCTAAACCTACTTTTTTGACCTTTTACTTGACTGTACAAAGCCTTTTAACTTGTCCCTTAAGCTAGTATCCACATCGCACACTTTATCATCGGCCTGAAGATCTTGTTCTTTCATACCTTTCATAAACACCTTTAGCCTTGTACGGCATAACTTGGTCAGCAATTCTTGGAAAACGTTTTTGGTGATATTGGGCTCAAATTCAGCAGCCCCAACTAACTTTAAAGACAGCAAAAACTGCTTAAAAATGTCTTCGTTAGTATAAACACTTGCAAAGACGGTCTTCAAGAATCTTGTTGGACTGCGTCGAAAAACTCTCATATTTGTCCATTTTCTTGTTTCATTATCTGCAAAACGCACAAAGTGTACCATCTCATCTTTCATGAACTTGAGTCCACCTTCATTTAAATGCTCACTAATTTCTTTTGGAAGTCCCTCCATAGAAGTGCGTTGCAAGGCCTTCAAAAGTTTTAGTTCTTTTTTCATGTTTTCACGGTTTCCCTCCGTTATTTTCATTGTTCCTTTTCGGCCTGCAATCGTGTTCTCGCGTACTTTCATCATTCGAAACAAACTTGCCCCGGCCAAGCGGTGAAGTATCACGTCGTCTTCTGAGGACACGTCGGTAGTTTTGAGACTTTCTAATTCACAAACGCCAGCCATCGTTCGGCTACAGATGTGTGCGAAGTCAAAAATGGCTTCTGAAATGCATGCTAGAATTGAAGTTTGATCTTCCTTGTTGAAAAGTAGACCGCCAAAGTTTTCTTTCCATACTGGCTTCTGCATAAAGACTGGTATATTTTTCATCCACATATAAGAGAAACATATCTTTTTCTCTGTTTTTGAAAGGCGTTTAGAAAAAGCGTCGCGAACTACTGACATGAACGACTCGCACAGTTCGTCAATCAAATTGACGAAATCGGTTTTCCGGTCCAACAATTTGTCCTTAAGTGCACTTCTCGTTTGAAAGAATTGTATGTCATGTGCAGAGTTTAATTTCTGTTTTATATAACTGTTTAGTTCCTCCTTCTTTGTTTCAAGTGCAAAACAAAACTCCTCTATTTCGTCTTTTGTCAAATGATTGCCTTTTCTTGTTGTTTTTGTTTTTGTCGTCCTGGGTGTAGCCGATTTAGTTTTCGTTGCTTGATTCCGCAAATTCTCACTGTCTGCAAAGTCGCTGTTTTCGTTTTCAGTTACTTCTTCACCTGAGCTTCCTCTCTCTCCCTCCGAAGTACTTGCTTCCTCCTCTGAAATATCACTTTCTTCAGTTCCTTCCTTTGAACTCCCATTTTCTTCCTCACAACTACTTTCTTCCTCCGAAGAACTTGTTTCTTCCTCAGAAGTACTTGTCTCTTCCTCCGAAGAACTTGTTTTTTCCACAGAAGAACTTATTTCTCCCTCTTCAAAACTATCTCGAATGAGCCATGACCATTTCCGAAATTTTCTAGAGCTCCATTTGCCTTTTTTTTTGAGTTTAAACTCGTTTTCATTAACAAATGTGACTTCCGCCATTACATCTAGAGAGGCAGCGCGAAAGCTGGCGCGCTCTCGACCAATCAGATTCATTCTAAAAATAGCATCAAACGGGGCACATGATTGTCTAAAGACCTAATGCGCGGGAGTCCTTCTCTTACCTCATTTTCTCTTGTTCAAAAACATCAAAGACAAGAAAAATTCCTTTTTCATATGCTTTGATGTAGTTGAATTCTACCCTTCTATCACCGAAAAACTTCTCCTTGATGCCTTGACCTTTGCTCAAAACTATGTTAACATATCTGATGACGACAGAAACATTATCATTAATGCTAAAAGATCTCTACTTTTTAACAATAACGAGCCCTGGTGTAAAACGAAGCAGACTACGCTATTCGATGTCACTATGGGTAGTTATGATGGTGCGGAGACCTGTGAACTAGTTGGTTGTTTTCTTCTCTCAAAACTAGCAGAGAAGTACGGCAACCAAATTGGTTTGTACAGAGATGACGGTCTTGCTGTATTCAATGAAACACCTAAGCAAATTGAAGATATCAAGAAAAACATATGTGAAACCTTCGATGAATATGGCCTTAATATTACCATAGATGCAAATAAGAAAGTGGTTGACTTTCTCGATGTCACATTTGACCTAAGAAGCAATTCCTACAAACCATACTCGAAACCAGACACCACACCACAGTACGTTCATAATCGCTCTAATCACCCTTCATCGATAATTAAAAACATCCCAGAAGCCATCAACAAACGACTATCAGAAATCTCATCACGCGAAGCTATATTTAACGAGTCTTCACCAGTTTACCAAGAGGCCTTAAATAGAAGTGGATATAATTACCAGCTTAATTACAAACCTAACACTGATAAGACAAGAAAACGTAACCGGCAACGGAACATCATCTGGTACAACCCCCCATTCAGTAGAAATGTAAAAACTAACATTGGAAAACAGTTCTTGACCCTTATAGATAAACATTTCCCTGCTAACAACCCACTCCATAAGATATTAAATAGAAACACAGTAAAACTAAGCTACTCCTGCATGCCTAACGTTAAAAGCATTATTGACAGTCACAACAAAAACATTCTAAACCAGCAAAGACAAGAAAACGATACAGACCCCCCTTGCAACTGCAGGAAAAAGGACGAATGCCCTCTACAAGGAGACTGCAGAGCATCTAACATTGTATATCAAGCTACAGTTACGACTAACAACAGCACTGAAACATATGTCGGACTATGTGAAACTGAGTTCAAGACAAGATACAATAATCATACTTCATCTTTTAGAAACAAAAAAAGTCAAAATTCAACGGAACTTTCAAAACATATATGGAAATTAAAAGAAAAAAAGACCAAGTACAGTCTAAAATGGTCTATTCTTGCAAGAGCCAAATCATACTCGAACACTAGTAAACGTTGCAATCTTTGCATAAATGAAAAATACATAATAATTTGCCAACCTAAAAAAGCCTCCCTCAATAAACGCAACGAACTTGTGTCAACTTGCCGACACAAACGTAAATATCTACTTAATAGATTCCACGATGGTATCGCGTGATAATGTAACGTACTATCGTGACCTAAAATTAGACTTAATTATTTACCTTATCGTTCTATCTTTGTAAACTAACTATATCATATTATTGTAGACCTTTTGAAATGTAACGGTTATTCGGTGTAAATCGCCTGATGAGTGTGGTTCTCTGAGCCATACGAAACAATATTGTAGTGAAATACACCATGAATATTGAGTAGTTTGTCCTCCTTTCTTCAATTTATATTGCTCTGATGGCGATGTTCATCATTGAGCACTCTTTTGCGAAACGGATGAAATACTACAATTTTCTGGTTATATATATATATATATATATATATATATATATATATATATATATATATATATATATATATATATATATATACACTCGATTGCAGAAAGGTTGTAGTCTGCAAATACACAAATATACAAATATCTAATGAGATGCAAAACCCAAAATACTGCTTAAATCGGCATTGCTTGCATGCAATGATTGTCAAAATATATTTGTAGTCTTTCTAAACTCTAGCAGATATTCTAGAACTATATTTTGGGTGTTGTGATCGCGTATTTACAAATTGCATCTCATTAGTATACTGAATAAATTAGATATTTGTGTAAAATGTAGACTACAACCTTTCTGCAATCGAGTGTATATATATATATATATATATATATATATATATATATATATATATATATATATATATATATATATATATATATATATATATATATATATATATATATATACACCAAATCCCTAAAACTTTGATATTGTTCTGATATATATACATATATATATCCGCCATTTTCCATTGTCTTTCCTTTTGTTCTGAAGGTTGTTCTCAAGGGAAAAACTTGAGAACAAAAGGAAAGACAATAGAAAATGGCGGATATATATATGTATATATATCAGAACAATATCAAAGTTTTAGGGATTTGGTGTATATATATATATATATATATATATATATATATATATATATATATATATATATATATATATATATATATATATATATATATATATATATATATATATATATATATAATATAGTATGAAAATTTCATCAAAAATACTAAACAAAGTGCTCGATGACAGTAATAGTCAGAGCGGTATAAAATGAAAAATAAAGAAACAAACTACTGTATTACCATAGTGTATTTTCACGACAATATTGTTTCGTATGGTCTAAAAAGACCACACTCATCAGGCGAACACACTACATGATCGTTGGATCACTTAAGGTTTACATAAAGTACAAATTCAAATTTTAACGACGCTAAGTATAAGGTTACAGGTTCGTGACATTACAGTTACCTATGCGTGACAATTTACGTTTTATCTTGATAAAATCTTAGTAAGTATCTTCGTCTGTGTCTACACGCGGATACAAGTTCATTGCGTTTGTTTAATGTTGCAATCTTAGGTTGGCAAATTATTATATATTTTTCATTCAGACATAAATTGCAACGTTTGCTTAAATTATTATAGGCTTTTGCTTTCATCAGAATTGACCATTTCAAAGTGAATTGAATGTTACTGTCTTTTAAGTTCCAAATATACTTAGATAGTTCGGTTGCATTTCTCTTGTTTTCATTTCTGAACGATGATGTATGCATACATGTTTCTTTTAACAATAGAAGCTAACAAAAACACTGTTAACTTCTTAGATGTAACATTTAACCTAACAAACGGAACTTACAAACCTTACATGAAACCCAATAACAAACTTTTATACGTACACCAACAAAGTAACCATCCTCCTTCATTACTGAAAAACATTCCACTTAACATTAACAAGAGACTAACAAATATCTCCTCTAACCAAGAAGTATTTAACGAAACAGTAGAACCATACCAAAAAGCATTGAATGAAAGCGGATACGATCACAAGCTGACATACAATCCACAGTCCAACCAACGTGGAAAAAACAGAAAAAGCCGCAAAAGAAACATCACGTGGTATAACCCTCCCTGGGATTCAAATGTGAAAACCAACGTTGGAAAGAAGTTCTTAAATGCTGTAAACCAATGCTTCCCGAAGGATCACCCATTGCACAAACTCTTTAATAGGCACACGCTCAAGCTAAGCTACTCCTGCATGCCAAACATAAAGACCATCATTTCCACTCATAACAAGAAAATAACCACAACGCAAACAGCCGATGAACAAAACAAAGAATGTAACTGCAGAAGAAAAACAGAATGTCCCCTTGAAGGAAAATGTCTCCAAAATAACGTAATTTACCAAGCAACTGTAGAAACAACCACATCGACAGAAACCTACGTAGGACTTGCAACAAACTTTAAAGAACGTTACAGAAACCACAAGACATCATTTAAACACAGCAACCGAAGAAACGAAACAGAACTATCAAAACATATTTGGAACTTAAAAGACGCTAACAAAACTTTTACCATCAAGTGGAAAATTCTAAAGAAATGTAGACCGTATAGTAATATAAGCAAAAAATGTAACTTATGTCTAACTGAAAAATATGTAATCATCTGTCAAAAACATCTTTGTACTCTCAACAAACGTAACGAATTAGCTAGCCCTTGTCGACACAGACACAAATATACTTTAAGATATTTTATCAACACGTAACGCAATCACAATCTGTAAATTTCAAATGCCAGAATTTTAACGGTCATTCATTGTAACTTGCCTGAAGAGTGTGGTCAATTTTTGATCATACGAAACAGCCTGTAGCAATAAAACAATGAATCATTCTTAAAGTCTTCAACAATTAATACATAGTATGTCCTGCTCCTATTTTTATAGTCGAGCACTCTTTGGAAATAAGTTCATGACAATTTTAAAGTATATATATATATATATATATACTTCAAATTATTGAAAATGTTTTTTCAAAAAAGTGCTCAACAAAACAATAAAACAATAAATAAAACAATGAATCATACTGATTGAAGTCTCACCCAGTAATTTATATATATATAAATAGCAACACTTAATAAAAGAAACGAACTGATAACATCCTGCAGACACGCGAATAAATTTCTTTTACGTAATTTTAAAACTTAAATAGCGCCTGTCACGCAATTATCTGTAATATGATATCGTATATCAATTAGAAGCCGTTGTAATTTTAGGCTGTTTATCTGACGAGTGCCGTACAAATTTTTGTGCGGTACGAAACTATATAGTAATAAACATGCCTCTTTGTATCTTTTGTTGATTTGTCTGTCTAGAAATAATTATATATATATATATATATACACTCGATTGCAGAAAGGTTGTAGTCTACATTTTACACAAATATCTAATTTATTCAGTATACTAATGAGATGCAATTTGTAAATACGCGATCACAACACCCAAAATATAGTTCTAGAATATCTGCTAGAGTTTAGAAAGACTACAAATATATTTTGACAATCATTGCATGCAAGCAATGCCGATTTAAGCAGTATTTTGGGTTTTGCATCTCATTAGATATTTGTATATTTGTGTATTTGCAGACTACAACCTTTCTGCAATCGAGTGTATATATATATACACTCAATTGCAGAAAGGTTGTAGTATACATTTATACAAATATCTAATTTATTCAGTGTATTTAATGATATGTAATTTGCAAATAAGCGTTTACAACATGCAAAATATAGTTAATTTTGATTCCTGTGAGACTTTAGAAAGACTAAAAATAAAAAATAAATAAAAAAATATATATATTGACAAGGATTGCATGCAAGCAATGTCGATTTAAGCAGTATTTTGACTTTTGCATCTCATTAGATATTTGTGTATTTGTATAAATGTAGACTACAACCTTTCTGCAATCGAGTGTATATATATATATATATATATATATATATATATATATATATATATATATATATATATATATATATATATATATATATATATATATATATATATATATATATATATATATATATATAACCAGAAAATTGTAGTATTTCATCCGTTTCGCAAAAGAGTGCTCAATGATGAACATCGCCATCAGAGCAATATAAATTGAAGAAAGGAGGACAAACTATTCAATATTCATGGTGTATTTCACTACAATATTAGACTTAATTATTTACCTTATCGTTCTATCTTTGTAAACTAACTATATCATATTATTGTAGACCTTTTGAAATGTAACGGTTATTCGGTGTAAATCGCCTGATGAGTGTGGTTCTCTGAGCCATACGAAACAATATTGTAGTGAAATACACCATGAATATTGAATAGTTTGTCCTCCTTTCTTCAATTTATATATATATATATATATATATATATATATATATATATATATATATATATATATATATATATATATATATATATGAAATATATTAGTCAAAGACTAGGATAAATGATTCATTGTTTTATTGCTACAAGCTGGTTTCGTATGATCGTCAGAGACGATCACACTCATCAGGCAAGTTACAATGAATGACCGTTAAAATTTTGCTGGTGGTTTTAAAATATCTCGTGACCTATAATGGTATTATGTTACATGACAGTTTTTGAGCGTGAATTTGTTTCTGTGTCTACACGGGCTAGCTAATTCATTACGTCTATTTAAGGAACATAAATGTTTTTTACAAATTATTATGAATTTCTCGCTTAAACATAAATTACATTTTTTAGTGATATTGCTGTAAGGTTCGCATTTTTTGATAATTTTCCATGTAATATTGTAATTTTTGTTTTCCTCTTTGAGTTTCCAAACGTATTTTGAGAGTTCTGTTTCATTTCTTCGGTTCTTTAGCTTTAGTGATGTTTTGTGGTTTCTGAATCTTTCTTTGAAATTTGTTGCTAGGCCTACGTAAGTTTCTGTTGTTGTGTCTGTTGTTACGGTTGCTTGGTAGATAACGTTTGTTTGTAGGCACTTGCCTTCTAATGGGCATTCTGTTATCTTTCTACAGTTGCATTCTTTGTTAGTTTTGTTTAACTGTTCTGGTTCTTGTTCGGTGGAGAGTATTTTTTTGTTGTGCGATGCTATGATGGATTTGATGTTAGGCATACAAGAATAGCTTATTTTGAGGGTGTGTCTATTGAAGATCTTGTGTAATGGATGGTTTATGGGGAAGCATTTGTCGACAGCGTTGAGGAATTTTCGTCCCAGGTTAGTTTTCAAGTTGCCGTTCCATGGCGGGTTATACCAAGTAATGTTTTAATGTTTTAATGTTTTTCTAACAAAGAATGCAACTGTAGAAAGATAACAGAATGCCCATTAGAAGGCAAGTGCCTACAAACAAACGTTATCTACCAAGCAACCGTAACAACAGACACAACAACAGAAACTTACGTAGGCCTAGCAACAAATTTCAAAGAAAGATTCAGAAACCACAAAACATCACTAAAGCTAAAGAACCGAAGAAATGAAACAGAACTCTCAAAATACGTTTGGAAACTCAAAGAGGAAAACAAAAATTACAATATTACATGGAAAATTATCAAAAAATGCGAACCTTACAGCAATATCACTAAAAAATGTAATTTATGTTTAAGCGAGAAATTCATAATAATTTGTAAAAAACATTTATGTTCCTTAAATAGACGTAATGAATTAGCTAGCCCGTGTAGACACAGAAACAAATTCACGCTCAAAAACTGTCATGTAACATAATACCATTATAGGTCACGAGATATTTTAAAACCACCAGCAAAATTTTAACGGTCATTCATTGTAACTTGCCTGATGAGTGTGATCGTCTCTGACGATCATACGAAACCAGCTTGTAGCAATAAAACAATGAATCATTTATCCTAGTCTTTGACTAATATATTTCATATCATGCTCCTACAATGTCGAGCACTCTTTGGAAAACATTTTCAATGATCTTTATTATATATATATATATATATATATGGGAGTGCATCGTTGGACAGAACACCTCTTCACTTATTCTCTCTCTCTCTCTCTCTCTCTATATATATATATAGTCAATTGAAGAAACGTTGTCGGGTCTAAAAACATAGAACATAGAAGCTGAGACCTAAATGGTGCATGGGATGTGAACAATTATATTCTGATTTATTCATTTACACTCCAATTAACCGATAAAAATCGAAGCCAAACGGCCCGACAACGCAGGTTCTCCATTTGCTTTCAGCATTTTGCATCGAATGCAAAGTGTAAATGAATAAATCGAAATATGATTATTCACATCCCATGCACCATTTTGGTCTCAGCTTCTTTGTTCTATGTTTTTAGACCTGACAACGTTTCTTTAATTGACTAGATATATATATTATTTATCAATTAGACAACAGAAAGCCGCGCGCCCATGGCGTTATACTGGACGCACGAGAGAAAATATAGAATGATTAACAAACGTAAGAGTGGCACGAGGCGTAGCCGAGATATAACACGGTGGCGCAAAGATATGGAGTTTATGTTCGAGTGGAAAGAAATATTACTGAGATTTTAAGAAAAAGAGCTGAAGACATACAACAAATAGTGCACCAAAGAACCAAATAAAAATGTCAACTCGGCGGTTTTGGAACTAGTGAAGTTTTTCTGAAATATCACAAGGCTCTAGGCCTTAATTACATGCTACAAATGAGCTAAATTGTTATTACTTTTTTTTGTTTCTCCTTGTTCTGCTGTGTTGACACAACAGAGTACATATATATAGTAGCTTGAAGGGCGGGCAAATCAACCTGATATCATCACATGTGATGATATCGAAATCCTGCGCTCTGATTGGTTGTTTTTGATATCATCAAATGTGAATGATATCAATGGCCGATACCCTCTATATTTGCGCGCTTTATTGTGTTGATATCGAAGTAATATGATAAATATACTGATATTGCTTGTGTTTGTTTCATCATCATTATCATCGACACATAGTTTATATTCTAACAAATTGTTGTAAATTTCTTACTTTTCTAAAAGAACGAAAACTGAACGAGACTTTCTAATCAACTTACCAACTCGTATCTCTATGTTAACCAGTCTCTGCGGAATCTCAACCCTGTTTACAAGAAAGACTTCTGATACTTGTTGAGTAGTGCCAAGATCAACACGCCACCAAGGGTTTGGCTCATTAACTGTGTGTGTACAACTTCCTTGGAAATATCGACCATCTCTGTTACCATCAACTGCTAGGGATGAAGCACCTGAACCATAGGTGCTGGATTGCGCAGTGGTCTTATTAAAGGCAAGATTTGCTGTTTAAAGAAGAAGAAAAATAACTGGTACACACCTTGTCACCATACTACCTGGTATACACCCTGTCACCATACTACCTGGTACACACCCTGTCACCATACTACCTGGTATACACCCTGTCACCATACTACCTGGTATACACCCTGTCACCATACTACCTGGTATACACATCCTGCCACCGTACTACCTGGTACACACCCTGTCACCATACTACCTGGTACACATCCTGTCACCATACTACCTGGTACACATCCTGTCACCATACTACCTGGTACGTACCCTGTCACCATACTACCTGGTACACACCCTGTCACCATACTACCTGGTGCACGCCCTGTCACCATACTACCCTGGTATGCACCCTGTAACCATACTACCTGGTACACATCCTGTCACCATACTACCTGGTGCACGCCCTGTCACCATACTACCTGGCACACTCCCTATCACCATACTACCTGGTACACACCCTGTCATCATACTATCTGGTACACACCCTGTCACCGTACTACCTGGTACACACCTTATTACACAAACCTGTTGGGTTTTCATTCACCATCACTTCAAACAGCGAAATAATTTTGTTTTGTCATCATCAAGCAGCTTTCAATACTCGACTATCATGCAATAATATTATACCTTTGATTATTGCGAAGGCTTATTTCACTATTAGAAAACCTTATATTGACCAGCTGGTGAAGAGAATGAAATCATAATTTATTATGATTTCATTCTCTCAGTAGAGAAAATGATCATTCCATTGACTACTGCCGTGTAAAAATTAATAAGCTCAAATCCATTACTGATGATTTTTCAATTGTAATTTACTAATGTTTGCCTTTTGGGCCTTGTGCCAGCAACCTCATAGTGGGCTTTTGGTTTTGTTACAACTGGTTTTGAGCCATGTAAATATTCTAGAGAAATCTATGTTCATAGCATAACACTACAAATATACATACCTCCATGAACAGTACCCACAGCTATAACTACTATAGTAACGACAATTAGTAGTAACTGTTGATACAAACACAAATAATATAAAAATTAGGTACTACCTAATAGCGGAGCTCCCGTTTACATAAAATAATACTTTTCAATATTTTGTTTTTGACGTTTTTGATTCAAATGAATTGGGCTTCCTGTGGTAATTGGCCCCAAAGATCAAAGACTGCATTTTATTGAAAAAGTTGAAATAAAGATTATAAATCAAGCTTTTTACAACACTTGATACTAATCTCGCGATCTGATTGGTCGATTAGAGTGTGTCAATAAGAGGACAGACATACTGCTGACGCGTTTCAGCGCGCGCGCTCGTTCTGTTGCCCTGTTTGAAAAGGGTTTTTTAACTTTTATCTCAAATAATTGTTGTAAAAAACGAATTGAAGATGGTTTTGAGTTGTCTGTCCTCTTATTGACACACTCTTGACGCCATAAAATGTTCAAAACTTTGCAGTGAAACCACTCGCTGCGCTCGTGATTCCACTTGAGTTTTGAACATTTTATGACGTCAAGAGTGTGTCAATAGGAGGACAGACAACTCAAAACCATCTTCAATTTGTTAACATTTTATGGCGTCAGGAGAGTGTCAATAAGAGGACAGACAACAAAAAACCATCTTCAATTCGTTTTTTACAACAATTATTCGAGATAAAAGTTAAAAAACCCTTTTTAAACGGGGCAACAGAACGAGCGCGCGCGCTGAAACGCTCAGCAGTGTGTCTGTCCTCTTATTGACACACTCTAATCAACCAATCAGATCGCGAGATTAGTATCAAGTGTTGTAAAATTGTTAATTTTAGCATTTGCTTTAGGATTTGTTTATACTCTAACCCTTCAATCTCCTGAGAATTATAAGGCTTGCAAGCTCAGTTACCTTTATTACAGATTCAGTCAGACTTTATTAGTTGACTTTGTAGTAGTGGTTCATAATTCTCAGAAATCAGAGAATTATTATTAGGTTATTTCTAACATGACTCTATGTTCAGTACAATTTAAGAGATTCCTTTCACGTTTAAGCATTGGGCAACTATCACAGCTAAAAAAATAATTATTGTATAAGACGAAAGCTATTACTTTGAGAACGTTTAGGTTGTTTGTAAGTGGTTTTGATTAATAAAAGTTGGGCAAAAGTGTCAATTCAAAGTAAAAAATTGATATTTTTCGCTCAATTTAATTGCCATGTGATTCTTTGGATTCCGCTTGAAAGTTGCTAAATTTGAATAAAAATACAGGACGACCACTTTATACAACTCAAAAGACTACTGTTTTGCACAGGCATTGTATCACAGCCGGGCCGATCAATACCTATAACTGATGAAAATGAGAATTTGAGTGTTAATCCAAAACTGACGACAATTTGATTTAAGACTTGTACGAGTTTAGTTTTTGGCACGAGCTTAGTTTTTGGCACTTTTGGCCATTATTTTGGCACTTTTGGCCATTATTACTCGATCCTGAAAAATATCTTCTCTTAAAAGAAACACTAATTGTTGCGTAACGTTTCGTTTTCAGTAGTTTCGATCGTGCAAACTTTCTTTTTGAGTCGTTGAATGTCAGTTTTTACTGAATTCATTTTTAATGGAGATTTAGCGATTTTATGTGGGTTAATGTTGACATGACTCTATACTCAGGCTAAATTTGTTCAGTATATATAATTCATTTTAAAATAATATTATAGAAACACTAATGTTGTGTAACGAGAATTTTTGTTTTCAGTATTTTCAATCGTGCATGTACCCGTTTAACTGACACGCATCAACTGAACTTCCAAGGTAGCAAAAAATTAAACTAAGGATAACATATTTCTATGAAGTAAGGAAGAATTACCTTCAAGTTCATTTCCTTTGGGAGGAGAACGCGACGGCGATGTATACGCCAGCGATCCTTTATAGCTCTTTATCAAACTCATTAATAATTCATTAGAAAACACAATGGAAATCACTACCGGAACGTAGATCTTTATATCGGATAAAGATTTTTGTTCATTTGCATAAACTTGAAGTTGGATTTTCTAAGCCAAAAGTAGTCAAACTTGGAAAATTCTGGTCCAATATGATAATTGACAACTAGACGTTTGATAAGTAATATAAAGAACTCGAGAGCGTGTTATATCGGGTCTAAAGATCCTCGCCTTCGGCTCGGATCTTTATCCACCGATATAACACGCTCTCTCGTTCTTTATACATTACTTATAGCACTACGGTTATATCAAAGCGGCACCTCACTTAATTCGTCGTTGCACAGTTCTGTATAAAGGAAGTTTTTGATATTTTTAGTATAAAAGCAGCTGTATCTACAAACTTGACAATCCAGTGCTAGGACTATATGATAACAAGCAACTTCCTCATTTCAATTTACTCTTCGGACATGCGCACTCATAAATTTAAATCTCAGTTATAAACATTGTACCTTATTAGTATTTTAATATATAGTTAAAATAATGTAGCTACTAATCTTGGCATTAGGATTGCCTCGACGGATTATATCAATGTATTCATCAGCAAGTAGATGATATGGGTTTTTCCTTAGACCAACAACCATTTGTATATAATTCTTACCTCATCGATCTAGTTAAAACCAGCTTGACGAGTTAGTGACGTCACAACTATTAAATGCTAATTAGTTCGTATAAATACAACTTCCTTGTAATAATGATAAGACACTCACTTGGGACACACTTACACACTTAGGACTACAGCAACTCAGTGATCTGGTTTGAGTGGACCTTGAGTACCGAAAACGGTGTGAAGGAACATCTCTAAAGCCGCGCTGTCTTCAGTAGGGAAAACTGTCTCCGGGTCAATTGGTTCTGTAAGCCCACAACTATCTTGTATCAAATAAATAACAAATCAGAACAACTGTCTCCACGTTAGTTTAACCAACCAAGTTACGACCGAGAGAGAGTTTTTAAAATTCCCTTTTGTCATCATAAACGATTGGATATCATTTAATTAATAAAATTTGCATTCATCATATTGGGTACGATGCACACAAGCACGATGTCTGTACATGCAGACAAAATATACATAGTTTATCTTTTGTTAGATTATATTGCCAATCCTGCATTGGTGATTGACTGACGCGCGCACTTGCTAACTTAAGAAAAACCGGCTGGTTAAGAAATTTAATTACACCGAGAGTGACGTAATGTCTTAAATCATGAGTGAAAGCCATCACGGTTCGCCATCGCATTTCTTACCATAAATTAGTAAGTAAAAGTAAAAGGGAATACATATAAAACTATATAAAATTGACAAAATGAAATCGCATCACGAAAGCCAGATAGTGTAAGAGGCCTAAGAAAGTATGGCACGAGGTTATCAATTCAAAGGATGTATCCAATCCCGGGGACGATCTGGATACATTCCTTGAATTGATAATGACCAGGAATATATACGATATAGAGCGCCTATGAATAACAAGAAAAACGTGTCAAGTATGAAATAAGGGATATTATACACCGAGCTGCAGCAGGCTGGCAAATCAAAATGAGAAAATTCTCAACTAAAATCATAAAACTTTCTCATGGGCGCGGGCAATCCAAGTATTTAACAATTACACTGCATATAGTACTAACCATTCCTACAACTTTGCTTCCACGGGCGGGGACTTTTATGAAGGGTGTTTTTACTGGAAAAGCAGCTGTATCTAGAAACTTGACTTTCTAATGCTATATAGGACTATGCTTGTGTAAACGGTTTGACGTCTTAATGCTCCTAGTGTCAACTTAAGCAGAGACTAGTTTACGTTAATGACTAGGAACGTCCTCATCTCAGCTTACTTATAGGACTTTTATTAAATATAGTAAACAGGTGAATGTTTGGCCAAGACAAACATTCAGAATTAAGGCACTTTCTACCAGCTAGATCTCGGTTACAGCGTTGTAAAATGTGTATCTTATAAGTATCTTATAGTTAAAATGTAGCTACTAATCTTGTCGTTCAGTAGGATTGCGTCGACGGATTATATCAGTATTCATATACGTTTTGCCTTTGATTAACAAACATTTACATAAATTCTTACATCATCTAGTTAGAACCAGCTTGACGAGCTGTTATGTCAAAAGCAGTTATGTCAAAACTATGAAGACTAATTGTATTTTAACTCCCCTTAATGGCATAATACATGTAATTCAGTTGGTGCGACCTTGACATAAATTGAAAGGGTCACGGGATCATTTCCATGACTTTGATTTCCTCGTAATACTGATTCCCAGGCCTCTCTCTCCACTCGCTGTCACGTGATTCTTCCTTGGTAGCGTTGTTCATTTCACAAATCTGTGCCGTCTCGTCATAATTGATGGACGGACATGAACCATGTGACAGACAGACCGATATACATTCATGCATCGATAAATCACGTTCTGTGTTGATCACATGATTTTGAAGGGCGTTGTCAGACATGCTTTGAAACATGATTGAAGAATCTCTCAGTCTGGAATCAACTGTAAAGAGATTAAAAACCATTATTACTATACAATTTCCGTTACAACCAACCTTTCAATAAACCTGTTCTTTTCCATTCTCAAGTTTGAAATACCTGCACAATATCTTGCATTAACACCAAAGGCTGTTTTCTTGAATTTGTAGACGTAGTAACCATGACAACGCCTTATGAATACACTGGTGTTATATTGGCAGCAGTTGCCATGCCAACTAAAACAGACAGTGCGTTCAACAACACCGTCTTCTTTACTGGGATGTGATCCGAGTAGCCAGCCAGGGGCCTGGGTCGAACAGCGTGATGGTGATACGCACGATTCAGGAATCTGTCAAATAAGGATCATGAATATATCAATGAACCATGGAAGGAAGGGAAGGAGTGAGGGAGGGAGGGAGGGAGGAAAGAAAGGAGGACGGGAGGTAGGAAGAAAGGAATGGAAAAAAGGAAGGAAGAAAGGAAGGGAAGGGAGGGAGGTATGCGAGAATGCATGGGTAATGAAATTACTAAAAAAACTTGAAGGTTTTCGATGCTTGATTCTAATTTTTTTTTAAGTCGAAACATATCAACTTCATCCTCGGGGACCCAGGGCGAAAGGGGAGGGGAAGGACCGGAGGGGGAGGGGGAGGGGGAAGGAAAAGACATTTCCTTCCCCCTCCCCCTCCCCCTCCGGTCCTTCCCCTCCCCTTTCGCCCTGGGTCCCCGAGGATGTATCAACTTGGGACGACCTGATGAATAGTCTGTGTACAGCCGTTTTCCAACCCGTGGGGGGGGACTGCTGTAGACAGGCTACGTGATGAATATATTATTCAAACGAGAAATGAAAGATGAAATTTATAGAAATCACTAAAGCCTTGTTTTCACTTCGACGGAAGCAGAAGTGGAAGCAACATACGCAGACTCAGTACTGCATTATCACCGAGTGTGAGAAAAGACAAGCAACCGCTAATGAGCAGTACACTACTGAGTCTGCGTATGTTGCTTCCGCTTCTGCTTCCGTCGAAGTGAAAACCAGGCTTAATTAAGGGCTAGTTTTCACTAGTGACATAAGCATAAGCATAAGCAACATACGCAGACTCAGCAGCGTTTGTCTGTTTTCACACCTATGTATGTGATAAATACAATATTGAGTCTGCGTTTGTTGCTTATGCTAATGTAGCTAGTGAAAACCAGGCTTAAAGCTTATCAAATCCAGATTACCTGAAGAGTCGATGATTGATCGTCAACGAGACGAAACCAAACGTTTTCATCGATAGAGCTGTCGTTGGATGCTGAGTTACCAGTGACATGAATTGAGCGGTTTGTTGCTGGCAGGTCTTTGTACTTGGCACACATTCTGTAACTACCTGGATAAAAGCAATTATACAGATTTCTTTTCTAGCTTGATCCTTTGTAATATCAAAGGCTTTTTTAAGTAGCATTTCAAGTGTTAGGGAGGTGATTCACAAGGAGACTCTCAGATTGAATCAAAGCAAAGGGTTCTAAACAATCAGACAGCTCGGCTGCTAGGTAACTATGTAGCTACGTGCCTTGCTTTTCACGCCACTTAGCTGTAGCTATCGGAAACTAACGAGAGAACTACAATCATAAAGATTTTTGTTTCGGGCACACATATTTAGCCGCCAGTAGCCACCAACAGGACACTTTCTGAGCAATTGATAACATATAAGTATCCCCCCAACTCCATTCAATGTTCAAGTTGAAGTTCTTTTGTGTATGGATAAAGAACTTGAACTTGAACATTGAATTGGGGAAATTTAGAAGTTCGGTTGTTACGTTGCTTGGAAACTACTAAACTACTGAGATACTAGGTTACCAGTCGGTTAGGTAATATACATTGGGCACACATTACCTTCCACAATAAACTGGTGAAAGTCTGTTCCATGTTTGTTGGTCACCACACATTCCCACACTGATTGGTTTCGTCTGTTTGTTAACGCGCTACTGCTCAACACCAAGTCTGTAGTACTGTTCTGGTGAACTACTCCATCTCGTACCCAGGCCACGTAGGGAACTGGATAACCAAATGCCTCAGGGCATGTCAGTTTTGGTGATCCCCGCTGAACAAGGACATCTATCGGCACTACAGTAGGGTCTTTTGGTTTGTACGGCAGTGTGGCTGTGATTTGAATTGAGTTTCATTTATAAATGATTTATTTCAGTTCTAGTTTTAAAATCATCACGCCGTTTTAAATCTACTGGTCCTTTCTTTGTGTGCGTCGTCGAAAAGATATCACAGAAAACTTACAGTCAAAATCGACCAAAGAAGATAAAATACCTTATTCTTACTAATTTTGCCTGCCTAGTTTTGCCAAAAAGTGATCCACATTTTTCAACTAGTGTTACTGAATTTTCGCGATGCCAGGAAAAAGTGGAGAAAGCTGTATTTAGTTTCCTGCCCACTTTTCTTGAACGTATCAATTGCAGCACATTTAAAATGGCATGTTTAATTTTGCCACAGAATATTTTCAAATCAGTCTTGGTGGTGCTGACTTTAAACATAACGTTTATGCACTTTTAATTCCAAGAATAATGGCCAATGGGAGATCAATTGATCAGATTTAGAATAGTGCATTTTCTGCTAACTACATCAACTAGCCTGTAAATTCCAAGAGTTTCACATATCCTTGACCTAATGAACTGATTTCCGATCCCATGAGCCATTTCGGGCTTATATACTGGGTGCTCTATGATTATGAACTGGACAAGGTTTTCTAAATAAGGTGTCTAATAGCCTGTGTGGCCCGCTCTCCCTCCCCTCCCCTCCCCTCCCCTCCCCTCCCCTCCCCTCCCCTCCCCTCCCCTCCCCTCCCCTCCCCTCCCCTCCCCTCCCCTCCCCTCCCCTCCCCTCCCCCTCCCCTCCCCTCCCCCTCCCCTCCCCTCCCCTCCCCTCCCCTCCCCTCCCCTAGACTAACCTACAGAGGCTAATTGTCTAAATGAAGCGAGTATTACCTTTGCTTTCGGAGTACACCTCGACTTCACATAATGTTAAGATCATCAGTGCTGACGATGCAAGACGAATATTCAAGTAACGTCCTGCTTTCCTGGGTTTGCAGTAGAACGAAGCCTTTAACAAAGAAGCCATAGAGTGTGTCCCTCCACATCTAGGATTAGCCGTCCCATTATCTGTTAAACTGTCCCCTATAGAAAATACGATCTAGGTCAGCTAACATTGTTATGTAGCCAGAAACTAGTAAATATCGAGCAGAGTGCGTTTTCCACTTTAGACAGCATTGGTTTAGTTTATGTAGGTCTTTATTTCGCACCATTCATCATACATAATTAAACAAGTTAACATATATGTACATGCAAAAAATAGGGGAAAAAATTGATAATTGCTAAGAAGGAAGAGATAGGTGCGTAGGCAGAAATACCTAACATATATAGGAACTTGACATATATATATATATAGTCAATTGAAGAAACGTTGTCGGGTCTAAAAACATAGAACATAGAAGCTGAGACCTAAATGGTGCATGGGATGTGAACAATTATATTCTGATTTATTCATTTACACTCCAATTAACCAATAAAAATCGAAGCCAAACGGCCCGACAACGCAGGTTCTCCATTTGCTTTCAGCATTTTGCATCGAATGCAAAGTGTAAATGAATAAATCGAAATATGATTATTCACATCCCATGCACCATTTTGGTCTCAGCTTCTTTGTTCTATGTTTTTAGACCTGACAACGTTTCTTTAATTGACTATATATATATTATTTATCAATTAGACAACAGAAAGCCGCGCGCCCATGGCGTTATACTGGACGCACGAGAGAAAATATAGAATGATTAACAAACGTAAGAGTGGCACGAGGCGTAGCCGAGATATAACACGGTGGCGCAAAGATATGGAGTTTATGTTCGAGTGGAAAGAAATATTACTGAGATTTTAAGAAAAAGAGCTGAAGACATACAACAAATAGTGCACCAAAGAACCAAATAAAAATGTCAACTCGGCGGTTTTGGAACTAGTGAAGTTTTTCTGAAATATCACAAGGCTCTAGGCCTTAATTACATGCTACAAATGAGCTAAATTGTTATTACTTTTTTTTGTTTCTCCTTGTTCTGCTGTGTTGACACAACAGAGTACATATATATAGTAGCTTGAAGGGCGGGCAAATCAACCTGATATCATCACATGTGATGATATCGAAATCCTGCGCTCTGATTGGTTGTTTTTGATATCATCAAATGTGAATGATATCAATGGCCGATACCCTCTATATTTGCGCGCTTTATTGTGTTGATATCGAAGTAATATGATAAATATACTGATATTGCTTGTGTTTGTTTCATCATCATTATCATCGACACATAGTTTATATTCTAACAAATTGTTGTAAATTTCTTACTTTTCTAAAAGAACGAAAACCGAACGAGACTTTCTAATCAACTTACCAACTCGTATCTCTATGTTAACCAGTCTCTGCGGAATCTCAACCCTGTTTACAAGAAAGACTTCAGATACTTGTTGAGTAGTGCCAAGATCAACACGCCACCAAGGGTTTGGCTCATTAGCTGTGTGTGTACAACTTCCTTGGAAATATCGACCATCTCTGTTACCATCAACTGCACGTGATGAAGCACCTGAAGCATCGGTACTGGATTGAGCAGTGGTCTTATTAAAGGCAAGATTTGCTGTTTAAAAAAGAAGAAAAACCTGGTACACACCCTGTCACCATACTACCTGGTACACACCCTGTCACCATACTACCTGGTACACACCCTGTCACCATACTACCTGGTACACATCCTGTCACCATACTATCTGGTACACACCCTGTCACCATACTACCTGGTACACACCCTGTCACCATACTACCTGGTATACACCCTGTCACCATACTACCTGGTATACACCCTGTCACCATACTACCTGGTATACACATCCTGCCACCATACTACCTGGTACACACCCTGTCACCATACTACCTGGTATACACCCTGTCACCATACTACCTGGTATACACATCCTGCCACCATACTACCTGGTCCACACCCTTTCACCATACTACCTGGTACACACCCTGTCACCATACTACCTGGTATACACATCCTGCCACCATACTACCTGGTACGTACCCTGTCACCATACTACCTGGTACACACCCTGTCACCATACTACCTGGTACACATCCTATCACCATACTACCTGGTACGTACCCTGTCACCATACTACCTGGTACACACCCTGTCACCATACTACCTGGTACACTCCCTATCACCATACTACCTGGTACACATCCTGTCACCATACTACCTGGTACACATCCTGTCACCATACTACCTGGTACGTACCCTGTCACCATACTACCTGGTACACACCCTGTCACCATACTACCTGGTGCACGCCCTGTCACCATACTACCCTGGTATGCACCCTGTAACCATACTACCTGGTACACATCCTGTCACCATACTACCTGGTGCACGCCCTGTCACCATACTACCTGGCACACTCCCTATCACCATACTACCTGGTACACACCCTGTCATCATACTATCTGGTACACACCCTGTCACCGTACTACCTGGTACACACCCTATTACACAAACCTGTTGGGTTTTCATTCACCATCACTTCAAACAGCGAAATAATTTTGTTTTGTCATCATCAAGCAGCTTTCAATACTCGACTATCATGCAATAATATTATACCTTTGATTATTGCGAAGGCTTATTTCACTATTAGAAAACCTTATATTGACCAGCTGGTGAAGAGAATGAAATCATAATTTATTATGATTTCATTCTCTCAGTAGAGAAAATGATCATTCCATTGACTACTGCCGTGTAAGAATTAATAAGCTCAAATCCATTACTGATGATTTTTCAATTGTAATTTACTAATGTTTGCCTTTTGGGCCTTGTGCCAGCAACCTCATAGTGGGCTTTTGGTTTTGTTACAACTGGTTTTGAGCCATGTAAATATTCTAGAGAAATCTATGTTCATAGCATAACACTACAAATATACATACCTCCATGAACAGTACCCACAGCTATAACTACTATAGTAACGACAATTAGTAGTAACTGTTGATACAAACACAAATAATATAAAAATTAGGTACTACCTAATAGCGGAGCTCCCGTTTACATAAAATAATACTTTTCAATATTTTGTTTTTGACGTTTTTGATTCAAATGAATTGGGCTTCCTGTGGTAATTGGCCCCAAAGATCAAAGACTGCATTTTATTGAAAAAGTTGAAATAAAGATTATAAATCAAGCTTTTTACAACACTTGATACTAATCTCGCGATCTGATTGGTTGATTAGAGTGTGTCAATAAGAGGACAGACATACTGCTGACGCGTTTCAGCGCGCGCGCTCGAGATTAGTATCAAGTGTTGTAAAATTGTTAATTTTAGCATTTGCTTTAGGATTTGTTTATACTCTAACCCTTCAATCTCCTGAGAATTATAAGGCTTGCAAGCTCAGTTACCTTTATTACAGATTCAGTCAGACTTTATTAGTTGACTTTGTAGTAGTGGTTCATAATTCTCAGAAATCAGAGAATTATTATTAGGTTATTTCTAACATGACTCTATGTTCAGTACAATTTAAGAGATTCCTTTCACGTTTAAGCATTGGGCAACTATCACAGCTAAAAAAATAATTATTGTATAAGACGAAAGCTATTACTTTGAGAACGTTTAGGTTGTTTGTAAGTGGTTTTGATTAATAAAAGTTGGGCAAAAGTGTCAATTCAAAGTAAAAAATTGATATTTTTCGCTCAATTTAATTGCCATGTGATTCTTTGGATTCCGCTTGAAAGTTGCTAAATTTGAATAAAAATACAGGACGACCACTTTGTACAACTCAAAAGACTACTGTTTTGCACAGGCATTGTATCTCAGCCGGGCGGATCAATACCTAACTGATGAAAATGAGAATTTGAGTGTTAATCCAAAACGACAATTTGATTTAAGACTTGTACGAGTTTAGTTTTTGGCACGAGCTTAGTTTTTGGCACTTTTGGCCATTATTTTGGCACTTTTGGCCATTATTACTCGATCCTGAAAAAAATCTTCTCTTAAAAGAAACACTAATTGTTGCGTAACGTTTCGTTTTCAGTATTTTCGATCGTGCAAACTTTCTTGTTGAGTCGTTGAATGTCAGTTTTTACTGAATTCATTTTTAATGGAGATTTAGCGATTTTATGTGGGTTATGGTTAATATGACTCTATACTCAGGCTAAATTTTTTCAGTATATAGTATAATATAATTTTTAAAATAAAAACACGTAACGAGAATTTTTCAATCGTGCATGCACCCGTTTAACTGACACGCATCAACTGAACTTCCAAGGCAGCAAAAAGTTAAACTAAGGATAACATATTTCTATGAAGTAAGGAAAAATTACCTTCAAGTTCATTTCCTTTGGGAGGAGAACGCGACGGCGATGTATACGCCAGCGATCCTTTATAACTCTTTATAGCACTACGGTTATATCAAAGCGGCACCTCACTTAACTGATTCGTCGTTGCACAGTTCTGTATGAAGGAAGTTTTTGATATTTTTAGTATATAAGCAGCTGTATCTACAAACGTGACATTTCAGTGCTAGGGCTATATGATAAACAACTTCCTCATCTCAATTTATTGACATGCGCACTATTAAATTTTAAATCTCAGTTATAAACATATTATACCTTATTAGTATTTTAATATATAGTTAAAATGTAGCTACTAATCTTGGCATTAGGATTGCCTCAACGGATTATATCAATATTTTCATCATCAAGTAGATGATATAGGTTTTTCCTTAGACCAACAACCATTTGTAATTCTTACCTCATCGATCCAGTTAAAACCAGCTTGACGAGTTCGTGACGTCACAACTATTAAATGCTAATTAGTTCGTATAAATACAACTTCCTTGTAATGATAAGACACTCACTTGGGACACACTTACACACTTAGGGCTACAGCAACTCAGTGATCCGGTTTGAGTGGACCTTGAGTACCGAAAACGGTGTGAAGGAACACCTCTAAAGCCGCGCTGTCTTCAGTAGGGAAAACTGTCTCCGGGTCAATTGGTTCTGTAAGCCCACAACTATTTTGTATCAAATAAATAGCAAATCAGAACAACAGTGCCCACGCTAGTTTCCGCAACCAAGTTACGACCGAGAGAGAGTTTAATTCCCTTTTGTCATCATAAACGATTGGATATATTTTAATTAATAAAATTTGCATTCATCATATTGGGTATGATGCACACAAGCACGATGTCTGTACATGCAGACAAAATATATATAGTATATCTTTTATTTTGTTAGATTATATTGCGGATAAGAAATTTAATTACACCGAGAATGACGTAATGTCTTAAATCACGAGTGAAAGCCATCACGGTTCGCCATCGTATTTCTTACCACAAATTGGTATGTAAATAAGTAAAAGGGAACTCAAGTATGTTAAGGCCTGGGTTAAAGGTCAATTACAGCTAAAATCGATTTATTTTTCTTCTGACTTCGTTTTTTGCTCAGTCCTCACCAAAATTTGCATGGATGCATAACTTCATGACCTTAACATTTTAGGATGAAAAGTTTGGGGATTTGGTGGTCACGTGACCTTGAACCTCACTTCGATACACCCTCAAAACGTGAACTAAAATGGGGTGATGGCTATCACCTGTACTTGAAATGTTGTAGCATTTTTTAAGTTCTCCCTCTAAGAGGTATATGAATCTGCCTTAATACCTGAACCACCATTGCTCATTTAGGATATATTATGCAAAATAGGTCACGTGACCTGCTTTTTCAATCAAACATTTTCAAAAATCTCCTAAATGAGCAATGGTAGTTAAGGTGTTAAGGCAGATTTATATTTGCCCATCAGGGATAAGTGAAACTATACCGCAATGTCTCAAGTACAGATGATAGCCATCACCCCATTTTAATTCAAAATTTTAGGATTCATGGAAGTGAGGTTCAAAGTCACGTGATCACCAAATCCCCAAACTTTTCACCCTAAAATCTTAAGGTCGTCACGTTACATGCCCATGCCAATTTTTGTAAGTTTTGAAACGTAAACGACTACAGAACAAAAAAAAATTGATTTTAGACCCCCCACAAAGAAATCCCAGGCCTTAACATGCTTGAGAATGCGGTAGATATAAAACTATATAAAATCGACAAAATGGCCTGAAATCGCATCACGAAAGCCAGGGATGTTATGCACCGAGCTTATGAAATAAGGGATATTATACACCGAGCAGGCTGGCAAATCAAAATGAGAAAATTCTCAACTAAAATCATAAAACTTTCTTATGGGCAAACCAAGTATTTAGCAATTACACTGCATATAGTACTAACCATTCCTACAACTTTGCTTCCACCGGCGGGGACTTTTATGAAGGATGTTTTTACTGGAAAAGCAGCTGTATCTAGAAACTTGACTTTCTAATGCTATATAGGACTATGCTTGTGTAAACGGTTTGACGTCTTAATGCTCCTAGTGTCAACTTAAGCAGAGACTAGTTTACGTTAATAACTTAGGAACGTCCTCATCTCAGCTTACTTATAGGACTTTTATTAAATATGGTAAACAGGTGAATGTTTGGCCAAGACAAACATTCAGAATTAAGGCACTTTCTACCAGCTAGATCTCGGTTACAGCGCTGTAAAATGTGTATCTTATAAGTATCTTATAGTTAAAATGTAGCTACTAATCTTGTCGTTCAGTACATGTTCAGTAGGATTTGCATAAATTCTTACATCATCTAGTTAGAACCAGCTTGACGAGCTGCTTTATGTCAAAAGCAGTTATGTCAAAACTATGAATACTAATTATATTTTGACTCCCCTTAATGGCATAATACATGTAATTCATTTGGTACGTGCGACCTTAACATAAATTGAAAGGGTCACGTCATCACTTCCATGACTTTGATTTCCTCGTAATACTGATTCCCAGGCCTCTCTCTCCATTCACTGTCACGTGATTCTTCCTTGGTAGCGTTGTTCATTTCACAAATCTGTGCCGTCTCGTCATAATTGATGGACGGACATGAACCATGTGACAGACAGACCGATATACATTCATGCATCAATAAATCACGTTCTGTATTGATCACGTGATTTTTAAGGGCGTGGTCAGACAAGCTTTGAAACATGATTGAAGAATCTCTCAGTCTGGAATCAACTGTAAAGAGATTAAAAACCATTATTACTATACAATTTCCGTTACAACCAACCTTTCAATAAACCTGTTCTTTTCCATTCTCAAGTTTGAAATACCTGCACAATATCTTGCATTAACACCAAAGGCTGTTTTCTTGAATTTGTAGACGTAGTAACCATGACAACGCCTTATGAATACACTGGTGTTATATTGGCAGCAGTTGCCATGCCAACTAAAACAGACAGTGCGTTCAACAACACCGTCTTCTTTACTGGGATGTGATCCGAGTAGCCAGCCAGGGGCCTGGGTCGAACAGCGTGATGGTGATACGCACGATTCAGGAATCTGTCAAATAAGGATCATGAATATATCAATGAACCATGGAAGGAAGGGAAGGAGTGAGGGAGGGAGGGAGGGAGGAAAGAAAGGAGGACGGGAGGTAGGAAGAAAGGAATGGAAAAAAGGAAGGAAGAAAGGAAGGGAAGGGAGGGAGGTATGCGAGAATGCATGGGTAATGAAATTACTAAAAAAACTTGAAGGTTTTCGATGCTTGATTCTAATTTTTTTTTAAGTCGAAACATATCAACTTCATCCTCGGGGACCCAGGGCGAAAGGGGAGGGGAAGAACCGGAGGGGGAGGGGGAGGGGGAAGGAAAAGACATTTCCTTCCCCCTCCCCCTCCCCCTCCGGTCCTTCCCCTCCCTTTTCGCCCTGGGTCCCCGAGGATGTATCAACTTGGGACGACCTGATGAATAGTCTGTGTACAGCCGTTTTCCAACCCGTGGGGGGGGGGGGGGGGGGGGGGAACTGCTGTAGACAGGCTACGTGATGAATATATTATTCAAACGAGAAATGAAAGATGAAATTTATAGAAATCACTAAAGCCTTGTTTTCACTTCGACGGAAGCAGAAGTGGAAGCAACATACGCAGACTCAGTACTGCATTTATCACCGAGGTGTGAGAAAAGACGAGCACCGCTAATGAGCAGTACACTACTGAGTCTGCGTATGTTGCTTGCGCTTGCTTGCGTCGCTAGTGAGAACCAGGCTTAACCGTAACTATGCGTTGTAAAGCCTGGTCCTCACTAGCGACATAAGCATAAGCATAAGCAACATACTCAGACTCAGTACTTCATTTATCACTGAGGTGTGAGAAAAGACAAGCACCGCTAATGAGCAGTACGCTACTGAGTCTACTTATGCTTATGCTTATGTCGCTAGTGAGGACCAGGCTTAAAGCTTATCAAACCCAGATTACCTGAAGAGTCGATGATTGATCGTCAACGAGACGAAACCAAACGTTTTCATCGATAGAGCTGTCGTTGGATGCTGAGTTACCAGTGACATGAATTGAGCGGTCTGTTGCTGGCAGGTCTTTGTACTTGGCACACATTCTGTAACTACCTGGATAAAAGCAATTATACAGATTTCTTTTCTAGCTTGATCCTTTGTAATATCAAAGGCTTTTTTAAGTAGCATTTCAAGTGTTAGGGAGGTGATTCACAAGGAGACTCTCAGATTGAATCAAAGCCAAGGGTTCTAAACAATCAGACAGCTCGGCTGTTAGGTAACTATGTAGCTACGTGCCTTGCTTTTCACGCCACTTAGCTGTAGCTATCGGAAACTAACGAGAGAACTACAATCATAAAGATTTTTGTTTCGGGCACACATATTTACCCGCCAGTAGCCACCAATAGGACACTTTCTGAGCAATTGATAACATATAAGTATCCCCCCAACTCCATTCAATGTTCAAGTTGAAGTTCTTTTGTGTATAAATAAAGAACTTGAATTTGAACATTGAATTGGGGAAATTTAGAAGTTCGGTTGTTACGTTGCTTGGAAACTACTAAACTACTGAGATACTAGGTTACCAATCGGTCCGGTAATATACAATGGGCACACATTACCTTCCACAATAAACTGGTGAAAGTCTGTTCCATGTTTGTTGGTCACCACACATTCCCACACTGATTGGTTTCGTTTGTTTGTTAACGCGCTATTACTCAACACCAAGTCTGTAGTACTGTTCTGGTGAACTACTCCATCTCGTACCCAGGCCACGTAGGGAACTGGATAACCAAATGCCTCAGGGCATGTCAGTTTTGGTGATCCCCGCTGAACAAGGACATCTATCGGCACTACAGTAGGGTCTTCTGGTTTGTACGGCAGTGTGGCTGTGATTTGAATTGAGTTTCATTTATAAATGATTTATTTCAGTTCTAGTTTTAAAATCATCACGCTGCAGTTTTACATCTACCGCGGCCCTTTCTTTCTGCGCGTCGTCGAAAAGATGCTACAGAAAACTTACAGTCAAAATCGACCAAAGAATACAAAACGCCTTATTCTTACTGCAGTTGCCTAGTTTTGCCAAAAAAGCGATCCATATTTTGCAAATGTTAATTTTCGCATAACATTTATGCACTAGTTCCAAGAATAATAGCCAATGGGAAATCAATTGATTAGATTTAGAATAATGCATTTTCTGCTAACTACAACAACTAGCCTTTAAATTCCAAGAGTTTCACACATCCTTGATCTAATGAACTGATTTCCGATCCCATGAGCCATTTCGGGCTTACCTTCTACTGGGGGTTCTATGATTATGATCTGGACAAGGTTTTCTCAATAATGTGTCTAGCCATTTCCCAATCGAGTAAGGGACTGGGTACTTATTTAATGCAATTAAGAAATAAACCCCACAACATGAAAGAGCACATCAAAATATACAAGATTATGGAGTTTCAGTGTATTCTGTGGAATATGGTCTGAATATGTGACGGCCATTCAAATATGTGAAAAATGATAAAGAAATGTATGGTTTGGATGGGCAGTGTCCCTTCGAATCATACATTCCCTTGTAATTTTATGAATCTTTGAAAGGCTACTACTGTGGAAATATGCCGCCGAATACAATCAAAATTTGGAATCATGTATATATCTATGAGCTATTTCACCTCATGCGGTGTATTTTTTAATTACATTAAATATTCAAACTAGTACCCAGTCCCCTACTCGATTGGGAAATGGCCGGCTCTCCCTCCCTCCCCTCCCCTCCCCTCCCCTCCCCTAGACCCAAATATTACCTTTGCTTTCGGAGTACACCTCGACTTCACATAATGTTAACATCATTGCTGACGATGCAAGACGAATATTCAAGTAACGTCCTGCTTTCCTGGGTTTGCAGTAAAACGAAGCCTTTAACAAAGTAGCCATAGAGTGTATTCCTCCACATCTAGGATTAGCGTTCCCATTATCTGTTAAACTGTCCCCTGTAGAAAATACGATCTAGATAAGCTAGCATTGTTATGTAGCCAGAAACTAGTAAATATTGAGCAGAGCGCAGTGTCTGTTACGTTTTCTACTTTAGACAGTATTGATTCAGTTTATGTGATCTTTATTTCGCATCATTCATACATAATTAAACAAGTTAACATATATGTACATGCACAAAATAGGGGAAAAATTAAATTCACAATTGCTAAGAAGTAAGAGATAGGTGCGTAGGCAGAAATACCTGACATATATATATAGGAACTTGACATGATTCTTATTGATTTTTGCTTGTAGTTGTTTCATCATCATCATGATTGTATTCTAACAAATTGTTGTAAATTTGTTACTTTTCTAAAAGAAATAAAAATGAACGAGACTTTTCTGCAAATCAACTTACCAACTCGTATCTCTATGTTAACCAGTCGCTGTGGAAACTCAACCCTGTTTACAAGAAAGACTTCAGATACTTGTTGAGTAGTGCCAAGATCAACACGCCACCAAGGGTTTGTCTGTTGATATGTGTGTATACAACTTCCTTTGTCCCATCGACCATCTCTGTTACCATCAACTGCACGTGATGAAACACCAGAAAGATAGGTGCTGGATTGCGCAGTGGCCTTATTAAAGGCAAGATTTGCTTTTAAAAAAGAAGAAAAACTTTGTACACACCCTGTCACCATACTACCTGGTACACACCCTGTCACCATACTACCCTGGTATGCACCCTGTCACCATACTACCTGGTACACACCTGTCACCATACTACCTGGTACACACCCTGTCACCATACTACCTGGTACACACCCTGTCACCATACTACCTGGTACACATCCTGTCACCATACTATCTGGTACACACCCTGTCGCCATAATACCTGGTACACACCCTGTCACCATACTACCTGGCACAAACCCTTTCACCATACTATCTGGTACACACCCTTTCACCATACTACCTGGTACACATCCTGTCACCATACTCCCTGGTACACACCCTGTCACCATACTACCCTGGTATACACCCTGTCACAATACTACCTGGTACACATCCTGTAACCATACTACCTGGTACACACCCTGTCACCACACTACCTGGTACACTCTCTATCACCATACTATCTGGTACACACCCTATCACCATACTACCTGGTACACATCCTGTCACCATACTGCCTGGCACACTCCCTGTCACCATACTACCTGGTGCACAAACCTGTTGGGTTTTCATTCACCATCACTTCAAACAGTGAAATAATCTTGTTTTGTCCCAGGTGATGTATTGTGACATATCGTCCTCTTAGTCCTGGAGTGCACTTAAAAGATCTTTTTAGTGCACTGGTTACTCCTTGTATGGTAGCACATTCAGCATTTAAGATACCATTTTCATTGTCTCCTGGAAAGGAAACAAAAGTAAAATTGATAGATAGACTGCTAATTTCGAACCAACTATTTGCGGTGGAATCGCGCGCTGTCACAGTGTATTTTTGGTGAGTTGTTGATAATTTAGTGGGGAACAAGAGTTTTATCTCAAAAATGAAGCTTTTTAAGCAAGTAACATAACTGCTTTGTTTGTCACGCTTGGTATTGGCCGGAATCACTTTCAATGCACTATTCAACTTTTGAGATCTTGTGCGCCATGATTGGTTGAGCTCGTAATTCTAAAAGTAAAGCACTAGGAGAAACTTTCTTTGATTGGTTCATTGTTAATTTCAAGTACTGAAAATTGACCAACGACGTGTTAGCGTTGTTACCACTCTCAGTTTTAATTTTAAATCCCTTGTTATAACTTTGAAGTTATCTACGTGGTCAAAATAGTTAATTGGCAAATGCCTCGTGTTCGAATATGTTATGCTTTATATGGAATAAATTCAGTTGCGTACGTATCTACAATTACATACCTACAGTAATGACCGCTCCATTGAGTCTCGTCGCACAACAGTCTGATCGTCCAATGATATAAACATTATCGATTACATAGCTTTTCACCAGATCTACTCGCCACCAAGGATTTGTTGAGAATGTAGTTAATGCGCCATACGGATAGTCTGACCGAGGGTTCCCATTGACTGCGTTCTCTGCAATCGTATTGAGATCAATTCTGTGTGTAGAGCTCATCGCTACTCGCTGTTGGAGTGCAAGGTTACCTAGAAAACCATTTAAGAACAGTTAACTTATATGCTATGCACGTGGTCGAGAGGAAAAAGGCTATAAGGTTCAATTTTTATCCATTTTTTTCTCATGTCTTCGTTTCTTTCTTTTCTTTCTTTCTCTTCATTTCTCTCTTCTCTTCTCCTCAATTCTCTTTTCTTTTTTTTTCCTTTCCTTCACTTTTTTCCTTTTCTTTTCTGTTCCTCTTTTTTCCCTTCCTTTCTCAGTTTCTTCCCTTTCTTTTCATTTCCTCTCTATTCCTTTCCTTTTTATTTTTACTGGTTTCTTTTCGCATTCCTTTTTGAGTTCATTTCCTTTTTGAGTTCCTTTCCTTTTTTGTGGTTACTGGCTTGCAAAGTTCTTTTTTGCATATTTTCTGTTTCATTTTCCTGTTACCAACACATTCATGTAATAATTAGAATAGCACTAATATTTTAATGATCGTGAATCACAATTTATGTGTGAGAATTAAAGTTTGTTATTATGCAAGTTGAAGGTTTGAATTGCCATATCGTTGAACCTCCACTAATATACACTCCCGGTAGGCAAACACCTACAATAAATGAACTCCAATCATTGGTCCCTTTTCCCAATAAATAAGATCTTAATTTTTTATCTTCCCACAAGCAAATACCACTTAGTAAATGGACACCATTTCTGGTGGTAAGGTTTATCATTGTTTATTGGCCTTCTCTACTAAGTCCTTGATCTCCAGATTTAGCTCACAAAATATAGGGTGGGATATTTTACCAGTAGTAAGACCAGTTTAGTATCCATGTGTACTGAGAGTGATTGTGGACATAGTGATGATTGGTGATATTATATGTTTTGACTACCAGCGAAATCATGTCCTCATAGAGAGCTTTTATTTAACACCTGCTTCTGGAGCTAATTTCTAGAAAAAGTATTGAAGAAATTATCCATGTATAATCACATAAACTTGTAGAAGACTCTGGCATGCATCGTATGTATAATACATAAGTACAACATACATACCTCCATAAATAGTATCCACAGTTATAACTACTATAGTAACGGCAATTAGTAGTAACTGTTGAGAGAAACACAAATATGACTGTTATAAGTAACCACATACTGTGCCATTTATCTCTTCTTGTCGACAAATTCAATTTCCAGCTATATTAAAGAATCAGTATTCAATTTTTTCCCGCCGCCACATTTTGATCATGAAGAAACCTTGAAAATCTACCATTATTACTAATTCATTGGGAATTTATTTATTAGCCGGGAATATGAGAAATCCTTTGCCACAAACTGACTGAGAAACTCATTACGAAACAGCTGAGTTTGAAATATTCTTAGCGTGTCAACCATATATAGTTACGTTATCTATGTTTAAAACAAACTTTTACTGTTAACAATTTTCTCCAGTTTCACTACTGATTTGCAAGGCCCTCATATTATTCGTTTGATGTAAGAATTGTAAAGATTTTAGAATCTTGTAGAGAAATTAAAAACAACGAAATTTTCATTTCCATTTGCCAGTGCTAGCTTTGAATTTTTAATCAACAAGCTAACGACTTCGTTTTCAATTCAATACCGTGTTACGTCAACAACGATTGTTTTTTTTTCCTTCCTCTTCTTCTTCTTCTTTCTTTCTTTTTTTAATTTTCCGAAGGAAACTTTATTTGGAAACAATAAGCAATTTGTCGAAATTGGAGATTTAGAGATTAATGTGGCGTCATTACGGTATTCTAATGATGAACTTTACCTCCCATATCTTATTATTCTAAGTATATGCTACTAAATAAATCATAAATGCCTAAATGTAGTACAGCTAGGAAGTTTTATTTCTTTCTTTAAACATATTCAGTTAAAAATAAAAAAAGCGAATAAAAATAAAAACCAAAGAGAATTGAAATCAATGTTAATGAAGAGCCCCCGAAGTAACACGAGGAAAAAAAATCACATATTCGTGATTACAGAAGCAAAACAAACCAAGAAATTAATCATTATTTGTGTATATTTTTTTCTCCCGAAATCAGTGTTTCATCACAATGCAAGAAAAAAATTGTTAAAGCTTAGGGTAAATTTGCACACGCATTGCTTGAAATCAACTGATCAAAAGTTTATAAAACATTGCCAAGAAATTTTACTCAATTCAAGAAATATAAATTAAAGTTGAAATTATTCTAAAATCTTAACAAAATCTTACATATAGTACGTTGATAAGAAATGACAAAGTATTCCGGCTGTTATGCCAACGAAATAGACAAAAAACCGCTAGCCGAAACACGCACGGCACTTTGGAAAGACGCAACGACGTACAACAACACGATACGTGTCCGTAGTCCTTTAGGTCTGTTTGTAACTCAAATGAAGTTAAGAGCCATGATTTAGATGAAAATATACGTTAAAACCTACTTTTTGGCTTGTGTACTCCATGGCCAAAATTCAAAACCTTTTGGCTTTTCAGCGGCGGACTTTATCAGCACCAGCTGCGAATTGCCATGGCATGCGCATGACTTCCCGAAGTGCCGAAAATCAGCTAACCAAGTCTAAAACACAGCTTTTGGGATTTTCGTTGCCTTTTCATCTCTAGACAATGCTTTAGAAGACTCTGACAAAGTATGAAAGTCCATTTTCAGCGACTCTACATCATCCCGAGCGTCCTCATTGGCCGAATTTATACTAGAGACAAATAACTCGTCCAGACAATCAATTCAAAGGATTTGATTCGTCTAGATATAAATTCGAAGGTGTACAGTATCACGTGAAGGATAGAAACATCCTGCTCTTGACGTCAAATAGCCCGTCATTTGGACGTGTTTTTAGACGGAGTACTGATTAAGACGGTTTAAGACAAATAATTCGTCCTGTGTCCGAATTTATATTGAGACGACTTACCCGTCTGACACAAATAATTCGTGTGGACGAGCAATTCGTCTCTGGTATAAATACGGTCAATGTTATGTTATGAAGTTTCAAGGTCTATTTTTTCTTTGACAATAATCAAACCGAAAACGTTGTACGTTGAAAGCTTGTGTCAGACCTCCAGAATCGCAAGGAAATCTCAATTTTTGGTCCTTTTAGAGCGACTTGCTTGACAGCCCGCTCCTGAAATCGTTTCTCATCTCAAACGACATTTACGCGCGAATAGTTAAAGAGAACTTGTAAGTGTATCATGAGAAAATAAACAGTTTTAATCGCGTAAAATCTTTGACTATATGCTGTAAAAGGAACTTACAGTGAATGCTCAGTAGCGTCAATCCAGTTCTAGCTGGAAGCACTTGGATAGTTAGGAGCATTTTAGTGGAAGCTCTTACGCAACCATTGTGCTCTCACGACCTTCACTTTTTTCATGCTATATGTTAATGCTATAGTATGTACCTTTGTCCATTTTGACCCCGTCATTTCCAAGTACTTGTGTACACAGATGAACTTCTACCATGTAAATATAATGTTGATACTTCCATGCAAATTAAAATAAAGCATTCTTGAGCAACTTTACTCTTTTGTAAACTAGGTTACGAGTGACATCCGAACGTAGCTTTAATGATTAATGCCGGACTGGAAGCCACCTGACTGTCGAGATGTTAATTAAAGAGGATCATTTGAATAGTAACAAATTTATAGTCTTGAAAAGTGAAAGTAATTCAATATAGTTTACAACAACAACAACAATAAACAAAAACAAAACAAAACAAAAACAAAAAACTAAGGACTGAAGAAGACGACAAAGGACGGACTTGATTTACTAACAATGAGTAGAATGCTAATACTGTTCAATATTTTTTATTTATTTTTATTTATTTATTTTTATATAAGATGTACATAGACATGGACCTGTTTGGATATTTTTTTCAAGAAGGCAACCTTCTCCTTTAACTTTTTGTATGACATCAACAAATAATATTTCTGTCGGCTCTTATAAAAAATTCGACCACGCCTTACTGGACAATGTAGTTTTCGTAGATCGTTTATTTCAGATGTCACACCAATAAGGGTGACCAATGAAATCTAGTTTGGTCAACACACACACACCATCAATGGTGTTTTGATTGCTACAGTTATCTAATTTAATTGTGCCACATAAATCCTAGCTATTTTACATTTTTCTTCACCATACCCTTAAAAATTGTACCTTATCAGGGAAATCAATAATTTTTCGGGCGTGACAACATTTAAGGTCCTTTGAAAATGCTATTTGTCTAGTTATTGTCCACTGTTAAAGAGCGACTCCAATAACAATCCTTCAAAAATATTCCGATTTGAATTTATTTGACGATGAATAAGAACTCGGTACTTCTCCAATATTCTACATTTTAAGAAAATTACTGACGAGAAATTTTGGTTTCCAGTTTAGATGTTAAAATATATTTAATTTGGATTTTGGTGTTTTTTGTTGGTTGTGGAGTTAGCTATAAATGCTCAAGGAAGAGCGGAAAAATAGTAATTTTTGGAATAATTTGTACATCTAATCAAACGAGATAAGATCTGCCGTTTGAGGGGCCCGGGGGGGGGGGGGTACTCCTAATATTTATCTAATGTGGATGTGCGGCGCGACAGGTTCTTAGGCTCACAACCGGTTCTAAAGTGAAATTCATGAATTTTCCGACGAAAAGAGAAAAACTTTATTACCAAATACTTTTTCTGGTTTGGTGAAGAATTTTTGGGTTATTTCCAATCTTCGGTCTGAGCCACGGCGCCGCACATCCATTTTGTTACCAAGCGCCCCTTCCCTCCCCTCCCCTCCCCACCCCACCCCACCCCACCTTGGGGGTTTGATGTAGCCTGTGTAGCAGAGTGAAAGCAAAATTTACAACTTGCAGTCAGATTCAGAAGGTTCGCCTTCTGGGTCCTTTTTCTTGACTTCCTCTTCCACTTCTTTGTTAGTTTCCACATCTTTCTTAACTAAGTCATCATTGCCTTCTACCTTGTCTGTTGCTTCGACGTGATCCATCTCCACTGCAACATTAGTGGCTGACTCATTTAAATCATCACTTATTTCGGGGTAGTAAGGTAGAAACGGGATGTACTTGGAATAATGCCAGTTTCCTAAACTTTTCAAACAGAAGGGCAGGTCATACACGTGGATGCTCGCCGTCTCGAAGTCGTCACCCTCGTCTTTGTCTTGAGCAGTCACGTGGTGCTTCCAGCCAATCAGACCACGTTCTTTTGGTGTACCAGGAATGGTGTTATCAAGGAAGAGTGCCAGTAAACCCCCAACTGCGATGTTAGTGGTCAGCAGTATGTTGAATATTTGATCTATCTCTTCGTTGCCTGGAAACAAATCACTGTATATAAGTAAGGCCCTGGCTATACAACAAGGAAAGGTTTCCAGACATATCCCTAGCACGCGTTTTTCGCAAATATTTCCCAGTTTACCCACGGAATGTTTCTGGTGGTGCCAAACTGTGCGTGGCTCGCGTAAATCAACTCATGTAGATCAAACCTACAACTTACTTATTCCTATTGCAAGCAACTTGAAGGGACAAAAGTCGTGGGATTTTGAATCACGTTTCAAAACTCTACGACTGTCGTAGCCAAAAAAGTAAGTGGCTTTGTTTCATGCAAAAGGTTGAAATACATCAGCACTGATTTTGAAGAGACAACAACAACCAGATGTTCTGGGATGAAGGGGAAAGATGCCTTAGCTTGCTGTTTTTAAAAATCTCTGGTAAATGTACTACCAGGGAATCGAAATTTTCAAGTGCCTCAAGGTTTTTGTCAAAGATTGTAGCTTTATCTTTATGTATTACATCATACCTGTTTTGATAACTGCTTTGTTCAGCTTAAGATAAAAAGGTAAAGCCATTCCAAAGACGATAGACACACCAACTATGAACATGTTCCTAGCAGAGTTCATATCCACGTACTGAAGGTTTGATATCCCCACTGCTGTGATCATTCCAAACATGACCATAAACACCCCTCCAACGATAGGGTCAGGAATGGTGGTAAACAATGCCCCTATTTTACCGACTATTCCCATCAAAATGGCAACACAGCCAGCGACTTGGATTACGCGTAGACTCCCAACCTTGGTGATTCCTATCGCGCCGATGTTCTCACTGTAGGAGGTAGTTCCACTTCCGGTTCCCCAACATCCGGTTATAATGCATCCTATTCCTTCCATTCCTATGCCTCGGTTAATGGCATGGGTCGGCGGTGGTGGCGCACCAGACATGCGCGCACAAGCGAAATAATCTCCAATAGATTCTACGATTGATGCGATTACACCCGACAGCATTCCGAACACAGCAGCGACGCTAACAGTCGGCAGACCCCACTGACCTTTAAATAGAACACATAAAAAGACATTGAAATTAAACAGCAGTATGTATTATCAATATTTATATAATAATTGGCATATTACGCGCGCACTGATTGGTCGAACAACCATGTGTGATTAGAGCACACACACATAGATGACGTCATCGAATCTTACGCGCACTCTGATTGGTTGAAATGTTTCGATAAATATTATATAAAACAGATAGATTCCATTTTTCCGTGCGTCTGTACTCTAATCGATGCACAGATGACGTCAAAATGTGGCGAGAACAAAAAAGTACGCCACGGGACGAAGTCGAGTGGCGTGACTGTTGTTCTCACCACATTTTGACGTCTTCTGTGCATCGATTAGAGTCTATTTGTTAAGTAATTACATATAGCGTACACTATACCTGGATAAGGAACACGAAACCACTTAGCTTGTTGCAGCACTTGTATACGACTATCAGTACGTGCTTTGTATTGCGGGCTCGTGACGTCATCTGGAAATCCACCAGCTGCTGTTATGATCAACGATACTATCCATGACGTCACAATGGCAAGGATTATCTATCAAAGATCAGAAATTATGAAGATCGACAAAATATGGACAAGCGTTAATACAAGTTGATTAATTTTAAAACGTTCACCGAAAACTTTGGACATTGCGTCTGTATAACCTGATTGGACAAAAACGCATGCGTTGCAACGAATGAGATCGAATACCGTTCTTGACGTCTTTAAAAAAGAAATAGAAAAATGTTTTTCTAGTCTTTCTATGCTGTTTCTAGTTTTAGAGCACTAAGAGAATCCAAAAGTGGCCATGACAGACCTGACTGAGTTAGACACATCACGCAACTGAGCTATTTTTACATTGTAAAAATTTCCGCTTATATAAATAATAAACTCTTTATTTATAGACGGAGGTAATTCAGCTTTCGCTACTCTTCCATTGGGCCGTCTTCAATCTTACACTCACTACCTCTACATTGAATATTTTTGCATACAACGCTCAACTCAAATGTTGCTTATTTGCTGAGGAAGGAAAAACCGGAGAAAAAACCCTCGTGGCATGGTAGAGAACAACACGTCAAAAAAACTCCGTTCACTTGAACCAGCGCCCGACCTAGGACTCAAACCCGGACCAAAGCGGTGAATAGCCAGCGCTCTCACGTGCACCGCTCGACCAACCATGCCACCCGCGCTCTTACCGCGCGCTTCTCTGCCTTCACCTCCACCTCCCTTTCTTTCTTTCTCTTTTTCACCCCTTTCGCGATAAAAAATAACGTAGCTTAGACTTACAGGAAACAATCTGAAGATGGGGTATTTTCCAGGGTAACATCCTCGTTCTTTACTGTAAGCAGGTATTGGGATTCTAATCTTGTGCATGTATTGTGAAAACAATACAATCAAAATGATAGTCCTAAAATACAATATGACATGTCAATGCATATTTGGAGGGGTATTGGCCACATGAAATAGCTAGAGCGAAAACAATAGAGTGATTTTCATCGGACTGTGAAATACTAACTAGCTGTTTAGATTTTGTACTTTTTCACGGATTAAGTACGATCACTCTATAACCATGAAACAAGTACTAACTAAATTGTACAAATAGTACAAATTAAACAATGGGGAACAAAAGATTTTGCTACTATTTGGAGCTATTTAGTTGCTAAGTTGTTTCATGGTTTTAGTGTTAGCGCTCTATACCAGGCGATTCTGTATACAACTAATTGGGACAAACATTGACCCTTTCTATAAGTCATCAAACATACATGTAGAAGCTAAGACCGAAATGGTTCCTTGGTACACTAGTAATAACTGGATTTTCATATCTCTAATCTTACGAATGCGCTGCGTAATCGCGTCTGGAATACCACTCGATGTCTTGGTCACTGTTTGACATGCCACGTGCACACGATTCTGTAAAACCATGTATCAACAGATTTTTCAGTGTCAATTTTGGTCTAGGCGATTTGAAAGAATCAAACGTTTGTAATTGTGAAATTATCGTAAATGATTGGGAAAGACCCTAGCTTGTTAATTATCCCTTAAGATTTCATCAAAAGTCTGCCTTGCAAGAGATGCATCTGTTGAATCTGAAATGAACTTGCGTGATCTACTGTTTGATAAATGCATAGTATATATGACGTACTTACATCATAGCCACGCCCCAATGAACACCTGTTGAATATGATAAACAAAAGGCTTGTTAGTATCTGAACATAACAGCGTTATCAAATAATCCCTTAAGCCCGCGCAGACGTGAGGAAACTGTGTGAGGAAATTGCCACGCGAGGCACTTTAATAGCTCAGACCATTTCTTGCCGCAGTACGTTGCATCTTTGGCTACGCATATCAAGAAATGTCTTTTAAAAATGTGCTGTTTTCACTCGAGCTCCTTCTTCCATATAAGGAAATTTGTACTTACCTTATTTGGAAGTTGGAATAAATTTTCATCACGAAAAAAGCATTTTTCTTCAAAAATTCTATCCAAATTTACAGCCATTCGAGTGAAAACATGCTAACCAAGTCAGCCATCTTGATTTCTGGCCGAAAAAGGACTGGAAAGTAAAAAACAGGGTTCCCAAGTTTATTTTACCACAGGAAGCCCGAAAACGACACCAATTTCTTGATATGCGAAGCCAAAAGCAGAGCAGGTAAAAGAGCACACGGCGAGAAAAGTGCCTCCTTACACAGTTTCTCAACATGTGCGGCGGGCTTAACCCTTATAATGTTTCATATTTACAATTCCAGAGCCCTTTTCGGTATGTTCTTTTATGGTAGTTTTCACTATTTGGTTGGTGTTATCAAAGGAGTTTTAACTTAACTTTTAACATTCATAGTTTTAACTATGAAATTAATATGAAATTACAATGCACCAATACTTATGTAATTAATTCTACAGTTACCCGATTTGAAGGCTGCCACTTCAAACAAAGCCAGTCCTATGAGTATGATAGTCGGAGCAATGGACACTGGGCCAATGAACCGCATTAAGACACCCATGAGGCCTGTAAAGCCTATAAGTACTTGGAACAACGATGACACAACGATGGCGCCTTGAATCTACAATAAGACAGGAGATCACGTTCATAAAAAAATTCATAAAAACCACCATCTATAAAGCCCGCCGCACACGTGAGGAAACTGCCACGCGAGGTACTGAGCTCAGACGATTTCTCGCCGCAGACGTTGCATCTTTGGCTACGCGAGGCCAAAAACAGAGCAGGTAAACGAGCACACGATGAGAAAAGTGCCTCGCGTTGCAGTTTCCTCACACAGTTTCTCAACGTGTGCGGAGGGCTTAAAATGTGAGGTGTTGCATCGCATTTGGCCTAAAAGGCTGATTTAGCGAACACGACGCGAGATGACGTATATATCACATTCTTTCGTTGCGTGACGACCATGACGACGTCTCAACCCTACGTTAGGACCCCATTTCGCTTCTTCTCGCGTCCTGTTCTTAGGGTCCGTTCAGATGAGAGAGGGTGCCCTTAGTAGGGATAACTCATTTGATTTCTTTTCCCTGGGGGAGGCAAAACAAAAGAGTTATCCCTACTACATAGGGGTACCCTCTCTCATGTAAACGGGCCCTTAACGTCGGCGATGTCAACGGTCATTTCGAAGAAAATTTGTCAGCACGCGCGGCGTCCTCTTTCAAGTCGCGTCGCGTTTACTAAATCAATCTATTTTAAGCACTTCTTCCGGTCTCGTTTGGCTATTTAAAAGAATTTCAGCACGTGCAAATGAATGGTAAATATTTACAAACTTTCAGCGCACGCGCGTGGATTGCGGTGGAAAAGTAGGGCAACACATCACATCACGTGGGGCAACACAGCACATCACGTGAGGCAGCACATCACATTACGTGGAGCAACACAGCACATCACGTGGAGCAACACAGCACATCACGTGAAGCAACACAGCACATCACGTGGGGCATCACATCACGCGACGCGCGTAGGTGTATCATGAGCTCAACCATAACAAATGAAGTTTTAATCAGCTGCTTTGCCTACCTCGCGCATGCGTGGTTTCCAGGCATCCATGTCGATCGTTGCGTTACTCGTTGAGTTGATCACTGAATGATATATCAAAGACATTATGTACAATGACAAATTCAACTCAGATCAGATTTACTGTTGCTTGTTGCTGTTGTGATACTATTGTTAACGTTGCTGTTGGTGGTATTGCTGTAGTTGGTTCGGGTGAAGTTGTAATTACTGCAAATTATTTCTCGTTGTTATTTGCTGTTGTTTACGGTCGGAGGTTGGTAGTTGCTGTCACTGGTTTTACTATTGTATTTGTTGGTAGTGGTAGTGGTGGTACGGTGGCGTAGAGGTGTTAATTGTTAGCATTCAGTTAATTGCTATAATTTGTGGTGGTTATGGTGGTTGGCGGGTGGTAGTACGTGTTTATGTTGCGGTGGTTGCTGTCGTCTTTGCTAGTGCTAGAAGTAGTTGCTCCTGTTGTTGCCGCTTTTGATGTTGCTTTTGTCAGCGATGATAATGACGACGATGAAGATCAATGATGATGATAATGGTAGTGGTGATGGCATTGTACGTAGTTTTACGTACCTGGACATTTCCATTTCTCTAGATTAAGTATCGATATCGCAGGAGCTAAAAACGTGAAGGTCGACCCTTGAACAATGGGTAATCTGAAAATGAAGACACATCTGTCTGTTCCACGTCCAGGCCTTATTTAACTTCTGATGAAAGCTTTTGGCCATATATATGAATTAGTTTGATTTATCAGCCTTTATTTTTATATGAAGTCCAACGACCAAGGTCACCCTGATCCATGGACCCTTGATAGATTGACAGACGGACAAACGGACAGACAGATAGACAGATAGACAGAAAGACACAGAGACAGATAGATGGACGGACGGACGGACGGACGGACGGACGGACGGACGGAGAGACGGACGAACGGACGGAGAGACGGACGAACGGACAGACAGATCGACAAACTCTATTTGTCGAAGGTATTGACGACTTTCAAGCTGCATCCACACTAGTACGGATAAATTTGAAAACGCATATTTCCCTCCGTTTTCGCACCTTAGACAAAAGAAAATAAAGCGTCTTTTTAGTGCGGACGGAAGGTCTAACCGTAAAAAATGATACGTTTTAAACATTATTCGGGTTAGTGTGAACGTAGTCTTAGACAAAAGAAGAACGTTGTTTTAGTGTGGACGGAAGGTCTAGCCGTAACAAAAAAGATGCGTTTTTAAATTTCTTCGGGTTAGTGTGAACGTAGTCTTAGACAAAAGAAGAACGTCGTTTTAGTGTGTGCTAATCTATGTCTAACCGTAACAAATAGGAAGTGTTTTAAAATTTATCCTAAAATTAATCTATGAATGTCGTACCTAAGGCCAAATGTGCTTTGTAGAAGGGTTGCCAGACCAGAGGTAAAAAACACAGTACTCATGACCTCACTGATGGCCAGGTGGTTATTAGCAAAGCACATCTTTTCAGCCAAAGCAAGAGGGACAGCCAGGTTTGCGCCTAACATGGTTAGGTAGTGCTGAGAATACAAATTACCAAAAAATATCATCATCTATATACATGTGATCATTATACACTCAGAATGTCTCTAGTATGAACATCTAGGGGTCAAACTGAAGAAAAGTGTCAGCTATACAAAAACAATTGACCTTCAATTGACCTATAATAACGAATACTCTGTAATACCGAGGCATCAAGTTGATGCCTCGGTATTACAGAGTATTCGTTATTATAGGCTTATTATTATACTAATAAAATGAAACGAACTATAATTTCCATCGCCATTATGTTCATCAATATCACCATGTTCATCATCATCATCATCATCATCATCATCATCATCATCATCATCATCCGCTTTATAAAATACCTGGAATCCAAGAATGATACACAAATACCATGGCGGGTTCTCGTTGATTAAATAAGCCAACCCTCCAATTCTCTTCTTTTTCTTGCCTTTAACGCTGTTAACCTTGAGTGAGAATAAAATTAAAAACATAATAGCAAATTTACTTAAATTTTGGTAAGTTCTATCAAGCCTTGGTCATGACGATGGGACCAGGAACCGGTTAACACCTCCCATATTAACCTTGTTGAGTAAGACGGGATAAGTGACTATATTTTACGAGGGAAGCACATGACAGTAGTGAACTGATGACCCATTGATCCTCAAATGATGACAATACAAAAAAATTGAGTAGTTCTTCGAGCGCAAGTTATTTCCATTACCGAGTCTTCTAAGAAATAAAGTTCGAAGACCAAATCGCTGACTTGATTTCTTTTGTATTATCCTGTGTACAGCCGTTTCCCCACCCCTCCCCCTACGTTTTCCTCGTAGGGGGGAGGGGTAGGAAATGGCTGTACACATGTTACTTATTGGTATTGGTAAGTCCGTAAATTTAAAAAAATTTACAACCTAGCTTCTTTGATATTAGAAAACGTGAACGAAAATTAAACAGCGAATATCAACAGGAATTTTGAAATCGTCGATGCATTAGAAGAAGAAAAATACAAAAAATATTAAAAATACAGAGCGAACAGTTACACGATTCTCTTGTCCTTACCGCACATTTATGTTTAGACGAAGATACTTGGTAGTCAACTGATAACCTGTTACACCGTATTAGTGTACGAGGGACCTTATCGACGACGCGGACGTAAGAACGTTCTTACCATGCGCGCGCCGTCGTTGTTGAGGTCCACGTTCAAGGTTGGTGTTACACAAAACGATTCCGCGCAAAGACAATTTTTGGGCAACAATCGAAAAATTGTTGTTGTCACAGGGGATGTTTTACGGAAATTTTTTGCTTGCAGTATCAACATACGTGACGCTCCTCCAGCTGTGTTTGTGCATTTTGTGTTTCTCTTTTGGACATTTTTAAATTTGAATCCTAAAAAACACACGCGTCGTTATTGCGTCGACGATGTTAAGGTCGCAAAAGGTCGCAAATAGATTACGCGAATAGCGCAGAAAAGCCGGTATCAGAATGAGGGCGGCCAACAAAGAGGGGGCATACCAAGCCTTTGCTACCTACCCCTCCCTATAAACAAAATGCTAGTTATCGGTTGCCTAGCAAATGTTATCGGTTGCCATCAAATGTGAAAGCAAAGTCACTGGCAAGGTGATATATAGCGTTATTGTTGTTTGCTGGGAGCAGGGAATCACGGTATCCAACAGAGCTATAACACCCTCTAATTACAACTTCCGTACTAAAACTCAACAAGTTTTAACTTGTTAGCACTTGTCTGTGCAGTTGCTTCTTGGGCCTGAACTTTCGCCCATGGTAAATGTGGCCTATTGTCAAACAAAGGTCAAGCCAAAACTGGATCGTTGGCTTGAAACACTAAAATGTGACTCGAAGTAGAAATTTTACACTATGACAAAAAAATTTGGCTAATTTTTGAGGGTGGGAGCACATATTTGTGACATTAAATAATATGCGAAAATCGACAAGTTCGAACACGCAAATTTTTGTTTTAATCAAATTGCGCCTGAAAGTTGAAGAATTTTAATAATATAGGCTATAATTACCTATTGAGACTTAAAAGTTTTCAACAGAATAAAAGAGGAGCCAGTAATATTCAAGTTTTGAAAATTTATTGTTGATCTCGAATTATATGAAGATTTGTATATAAATGGCAACTCGGTTTAATTGTCACGCAACATGCAGGACCTTCGGCTTTCACAAGGTCGGAACATTGGACATAAAAATGCTCAAAAACTAGCATTTGTTAATCCGAATATTTTTTTATCAGATTTTTTTTGTTTTTGTTTTTGTTTTATGTGAATGTATAAATAAGCAATTGCTAATGTTGAATGTTTATGTATTTTTGTTGAATGTTTGTTGAGTTGCTTAGAGGCAGACAAAGGTCTGGCTTTACAGTGACAAAATGATCTCATTTTCTCAAATGATAAGCTCTATAAACATTTGTGCTTAACTGCGGAGCCTTTCTTACCCTTGAGTTTCGACATTTCAAGTAAACTTTGTGTCCTTTAGCTTAAGTTACAGTTTTTGAGTGGTGGAAAACTATATTTTGTTCGCTTGTACTCACGTCTTAAGATAGCTTTTTGCACCAAATGGCATCCTTTAGTCCTTTCTCTCTTTTTGTCTCACGCAGAATTATACTTTCTTTTCTCTGTCGCATTTAAAACTCCGACTTGCCGCATTAGTTTTTGAAACATGTCGTAATACTGATTTGATAAATTTAACGTCAATACTGTCTATAACATTAAAATATCGAGTTGACCTCGTAAGTTGAGCGATGAGACTAATAAACTTCCAGGGTTCGGTGTGAGGCATGATGAGAATGCAAGAGAATAACAGAGTAGAGTTGAGTCATTATAAACCTTGCCTATCAACAGAGTGACTCCTAAAACAAACTGTATTATTGGCATAGTTACGAGCTATTTCTATTAGTATTTTGCTGTTTCGCTCTTACCTCCAAAACATTGATATCATTCTCCATCTCAAACGAACAACTTCTTGTCGACGTTACCTCGGACTGTGTTCTCGAGTTGCTGTAGGTCAACTCAATTTGGCCTCAACCCAGGAAATTCGTCTGTAAGCATTTCAGCATTTCGCACATCATAATTGACGAAAGCAATTGTTTTTTGACACATGCCAAAATTGATTGGCAAATTGTTTGATTTACACATTTATTAACAGAGGCTAGATATCGGTAGAAACAAACAGCTGAAGTGATTCTTTCATTTTCAGTTCGTTTCTAATTTCCGTGCCAAATGGCACACTTTAAGAAAGGGTATTCAAAACAGCTAGTAAAAGAACGGCGCCGCAAGAAAGAAAATATCAATGTATTAAGATAAGCTGTTTAAAAAAGAGAAGCCAAGAACAGAGAACGAAACTAAAAGAAAAGCGTGACAAGACCTGAACTGAATGCGAAAAGACAAAAACTCGGAAAGAAACAGTAGAAGACAAAATGGACAGGCAAGGTAAGTGAAAGTAAGGAATGGAATAACAGGGGGGACGGGAGGAGAGGAGAGGAGAGGATCTAGGTGAGGAGAGGCGAGGCGAGGCGAGGAGAACAGTGGCAACATAAGTTAGCATGTTAACTTGCCTTTCACGTGACGTCATCAAAAAACTTACATGCTTCATATAGATCACTTAAAGTTGGGTCTATAGTATGTTCTTTACATCCATAACACAAATTGTTCCTCAATATTTGAGTTATTTCCGTTATTTGGTTTTCGAGTTATCAGAGGTAAAAATCCTGTATTATCACGCGTATATGTACAACGTCATGCGTGAAAATTTTGCTACAAACTACGCACATTTGGCTTGGTCTATGAATGAAACTTCAGTTGTTTAGAAGACATCTGTATCAAAATAAATGATTTAACTGTTTCGAAACTGTTATTTTTATGTAGTTTTGACAAATCGTATTTTGTCCTTTATGTTTGCTTGTGTCCCTCGCAGGTGCACAAACATGGCGGCACCATACATTTAATTTCTTACTAAAAAATGAGTTTGTGGAATCGTTAATATCTTTGTAAAGAAAAACTCTTTTGGGCTCAAAATTTCTTGGACATATGAAGCTGTACTTGCTATTTTACTCAGGGATGTGAAATTCGCTGATATTTTGGTTACCCGAAGAGTAACACCAACCACAAAGTGCCATACATTAGTTAATGTCAATATTTTTGCAACAAAATTACAACTCGTTTCAATTCAAAATTATGCAGAGTTACATAGTTTTATATGCTCTTTTGAGTGAATAACATCTGATTTCACTCAAATTGGAAATTTTTTGATGACGTAAGTGAAAGCCAAGAATTCGTTTGTGAAGTTTTTGGACGAATGGATGGATGGATGGATAGATGGATGGATAGGGTTTAATATTCAGAACAGGACTGTTTTTATTGCTTTTGCTCGTTTAAAATTTTATTTTTTTTAGTGAAATGAAAAAAATAATACAAAAAATATTAAAGTACAGGCAACTACACATCCATACATGACAAATTACACTGAACAATTTATATCTTATATTTCTATTTCAATAAGTATTTATATATTTATATTTCTAATCAGTAAAAATAACAACCAATGTGAGTTAGAAAAATATTTATTTAAAATTCGATCTCTAAAAAGTATTGATACCAATTTTCCTTTCTTATAAGAACGTCCACATTAACGGAAAGTCCATATTAAGTTCATGCCTATTTCAAAAGTAAAAGTTGTCCCCAAAATACTGCGATTTCTTTTTGTTCATATGTCATATGTTCATATATATATTTTCATATCTAAGGTACCCTTAGTGAACAAAGTACCTTGTGACCTACACCTATTTCAATAAAGGTTGTCGGCAAAAGCCTACCCGACTCACCCGAAAGGAAGCATGGGTAAAAATTACTAAAGCTATAAAACTACCCAAATGTCCACACCATAATTCAACTTCAGCTTGCAATGATCTAATACATCAAAGAGCTTCATTGCTGATGCTAACATCAAGACCAATACGAAAAGAGAGTGAAATTTTGCAACTACCCATACTCCTTTTCGGTCTAGTCGCGTGGGCTTGAGACCTCTCATACGACAATGAACCTTTTTCTGAAATAGGTGTATATTGGTGATATATTATAGGTGCATAAGTCTTTCTGATCTATGCCTCTTTTTCTTCTTCTTCTTCACTATACTCTCTGAATGCAGGAACGCCATTCCCTTCTTTCTTGGGATAGTAAGGTAAAAACGGTATGTACTTAGCAAATTTATACGAACTCAAGCGATTCAAGCCAAAAGGAAGATCATAAACGCGAAATGAGGCGTATTTGCTCGTTAGCTTGCCATCAGCGTCTTCGTTTAGAGTAATTTTGCGCCAAACTGTTATCCCCCTTTCCTCAGGGGTGCCAGGGATGGTGTTATCCAAGAAGAACGCTAGGAGACCTCCCACGGCCATTCCAGTCTTGCATAGGACCGTTATTATCTGGTTGATTTCTAGGACACCTTAGTAAAATGATGGAATAGGATATGTTTGTGTTAGTCGTTTGTCAAATCAAATCAAATCAAATCAAATCAAATCGAATCGAATCGAATCGAATCGAATCGAATCGAATCGAATCAAATCGAATCAAATCAAATCGAATCGAATCAAATCAAATCAAATCGAATCAAATCAAGAAAAGAAAAAGAAAAGAAAATTAAGAAATTTAATCAAGGAAAGAAGCAAGGAAGGAGGGGAGGGAGGAAGGAAGGGAGGAAGGAAGGGAAAGAGGAGTAGGGAAGAAGGAGGAAAGGAAGGAAGCAGGGAAAAAAAGAAAAAATCAATGAATAAAAAGTGAACAAACACATAAGACCATGAAAACCTGAGAGTAACTTCTACCTGTGTCGATAGCATCTTTATGACTATTCATATAGTTAGGTAAAGCCAATCCCATCAACAATGAAACACCAATGATAAATATATTCCTTGAGGAATTCAGGTCCACGAACTGTAAATTTGATATGCCAACAGCAGTGATGATACCAAACAGTGCAATAAACACTCCACCAACTATAGGGTCAGGTATTGTAGTGAATAACGCACCTATTTTACCCAGAACCCCAAAAATGACCATCACCACTCCACTATATTGCAATACACGAAGACTGCCAACCTTGGAATAACAAGTAAATGATAAAACTATTATTGACATCGAGTCTTCCTAACCCAAGGATGCCTACCCAGCTTCCTTCCTTCGACTTCCTCACTTCGATCATTCCTTCCTTTCTGATTGACTGCTTGCCTGCCTTTATGACTGTCTGTCTGTCTGTTTGTCTGACTGACTGTCTGACTAACTGACTGACTGACTAACTGACTGACTGACTGACTGACTGACTGACTGACTGACTGGCTGACTGACTGGCTGGCTGGCTGGCTGGCTGGCTGGCTGGCTGGCTGGCTGGCTGGCTGGCTGGCTGGCTGGCTGGCTGGCTGGCTGGCTGGCTGGCTGGCTGGCTGGCTGGCTGGCTGGCTGGCTGGCTGGCTGGCTGGCCTACCTTCGTAATGCTTATGGCTCCAATGTTCTCACTATATGACGTAGTGCCATTGCCAGTTCCCCATATACCGGTTAAAAAGCAACCTATACCCTCTATGCCGATACCACGATTTATTGCATGCCTGGGTGGAGGTGGAGCACCTGAGAGTCTTGCGCATGCGTAATAGTCACCAACAGATTCAATGATGGATGCCAGAACACCAGCAAGCATTCCAAACACACCAGCTGCACTGACTGTGGGAAGACCCCACTGACCTACAGGAAAACATAAGCAAATGATTCTAACGAAATGTCAATGCTATTAAGGAGAATCATAAGAGCATCTTTGTTGTATGCTCGAGTACGCGTATAGGAGGAAAGAACGGCTCCGGAAAACAAGATTGAGGAAGATCTAACCTAAAATGCAGCTTTGTAGGATGGGGGATCGAGTGGCTCCTTTTCTTTCCTTCCTTTTCCTCTTCGTATAAATGTCAGGAAATGAGTCTCGAGCTCACTCGGAATTCTGCTACTCTTACGTTAAGGATATTAGTGGATTTGGCCTGCAGAGGAGTTTACTTATGTAGGATGGGGAAGGGGGAGGAAGAAGAGCTCTTTCCTTGTCTTCACCTACTGGCAGGAGAAGTACAGGGAACTCAATTAAGTAAAACTGAATTGTTCAAAAAGATAACATACGTACCAGGGTAGGGAAACCTAAACCATTTGGCTTCTTTTAGTACTATGGTTCTTGCGTCTGTACGAGCCAAGTAATTGGGATGCTTAGGGTCATCAGGGAATCCACCAGCAGCAGTAATAATAGCACAAACAATCCAGGACAGTACCACTGCAATGATCACCTATAAAAAGATAACGGACCACTGACAAATACGTCACAGACAGACAGACAGCTAAACGACAATATGGTGAGAGGAGAGACAGAGAGAAGGATAGACTGCTGAAATACAAATAAACATCAGATTGGCAGGCAGGCGAACAGGCAGGCAGTTCATTCGCTCCGTCTGCCCGTCTGGTCTGCCCGGTTGTACGTTAATTCGTTTCGCTTAGTTCAGTTCGTTCGGTCGTTCGCTTGTTTGTTTGCTGAACACTTCAGTAAAAAGGCCTCGAAGAACGTATTTTATCATACCGACAGACGGGAAGACATGCAGATAGACAAATGTGTATGATAATTACCGGGAATAGTCTAAAGAAAGGAAATCTTGCGATGTAACATCCTTTACTTCTGTTCCAGCTTGGAAAAGGAGCTTTGATATTAGGAAAGAACTGAGAGAATAACGTGATGAAAGCAATCGTCCTGTGACCATACAACAACAACGATGTTAAAGTTTATTTTCACTGTACCTTGCGTAGGGTCTTCCCTCACCCTTTGCGCCAGCTACGCAGGCTAAATTAGTACGTGTGGAACTAAATTCTCACACGACGCAACCTTTCCTGGAACGTTGCGCACAGCAGAAGATTTATGCTGTGTCGATCCACCCCTGTAACTGATGCGTGCAACAAATTACATCAAGTGGTGATGGAATCATACTTAAAATTAAATTTAAACCCTTTATAAATAATAATAAACTGTTTATTTTATTCATTTTTATAGACGGAGCCAATTTAGCTTTTGCTACCCTTCCATTGGGCCATCTTCAATCTCACACTCACTACCCCTACATTGAATATTTTTCATACATCGCTCAACTCACATGTTAAATTTTGCTGAGGGAGGAAAAACCGGAGAAAAAACCCTCGTGGCATGGTAGAGAACAACACGTCAAACAAACTCAGTTCACTTATGATCCAGCGCCCGAGCTGGGACTCGAACCCGGACCATAGCGGTGAATTGCCAGCGCTCTCACCGCTCGGCCAACCATGCCACCCTTGGTACTGCGCTCAAGTCATTTGCTTGCAACATTTACCAATGTAAAGCACTTGTATACTCACAGTACTGATATTCCCCAGTGATTACCTGTAAAGAAATAGTTATAATTAGTCTTAACATCAATCATACGTTAATACTCTTTCTGTTGGATCTGGAGTTCAACTATGCAACCATGACCGTGCGTCAACCCTTGCAATAGATCGCCAAACGTAACTCGATTCTATTTTTGCAGCTGTTACGCACAACATTCGCTACTGTTGCGGTAATTGACACAACTTCTTCTGCTCGCATGTTACAGAAAAACCTGCAGGAAAGTTGTATTGAGAGAATAAGTGGTAAAAGAGGGAGACTAGTAAAGCCCTGTTTTTTTTCTTCGGGAAAGTGACGGTTGAGGTTGCGAGCCATTGCGGTATCATGCCTGAATCTTCATTTTAAAAAGAGCGGTTTTTTGGCATGAGTGGGAAACTTGCCGCGACTTGTGAGGCGGAGAAAGCTAGCATGGCCAGATTTGTTAATGTTTACTTAAATACTCAACAATAACAACGATAACAACAACAACAACGATAACAACATGCCAACAACGATAACAACAACGACAACAAAGAAAAGTGACGCATGCGCAGACTTTTTGCCTTGTTGCATTACAAACAGTTTTGCATTTTAATTAAACTGACCAGCATGCTCTGCGGCGACGTGGAAGAGTGCTAATCCAATGAGAGTGATGGTGGGAGCAACAGTGACTGGCCCAATGAAACGAAGTAAGAATCCTATCAAACCGGAGAAACCAATGAAGATTTGGAAAAATGAAGAAACCAAAATAGCACCCTGGACCTAAAAAACAACTAAATATTAGCGTCGAGTAATCATCAATTACAAATTAAGACTACGAACATGTTTGAGGTACTGTGCACTGCAAGACGTCATCTGGTGAGTGAGCTGAGTCAATCAGGTCCTTTGGGGAGGGAGAGGGGGGTACTCATGCAAGTTATTTGGTTAAGCCTTGCTAAGCAGTGCGCTTCCTACCAGAAGTCCAAATTTAATTCGATTTTCAGTTTCACAGACTTGTTCGACTAAGTAGACATTTCCACTAAGCACCAAAATCATTTGTTGATCCCGGCACGTTTTGATATATTTTAGTTTTTCTTCAATCAGAGTCAGTTAACGCGATTTTCCACTTTATTAAATTGGACACCGCCATAAAACAGTAAACAATAAGTTGCTTGATTATCGAGGTTGTCCGATTCCAAATTGTATCAACAGCTTACCTCTCTCATTCTAATTTTCCAAATTTCTCCGTCGTCTTCAGTGGAGTTAGTAGTAGAATTCGTGACTGCTGTTGGATATTTAAAAAGATATTCGAGAACATTTACTAGGCAGTCTGTTTCTCTGTTTTTTTGTCTGTTCATTTGTTCGTTTCAATGTTTACGTCTGTTTGTTTGTTTGTTTGTTTGTTTGTTTGTTTGTTTGCTTGCTTGCTTGCATTGCTTGCTTGCTTGTTGTAGGTGAGATTGTTCGTTCGTTTGTTTGTTTATGGTTTGTTTGTTTGTTTACGGTTTGCATGTTTGTTTGTTTGCATTGTTTGTTTTAAATTCAAAAAAGAAAAAAGAAATCAGTTCCGCATTCTAAAATATCAATGAACGTATGTTTTGAAAGGCATCAAGTAAACATCATGTAGTAAAGTGGGTGATATAAAGTTACGTGACAATTCTAACCTCCAATGGCTGGACATTGATACTTAGGCAGCGAAAGAATAGCAAATGTAGGAGCCAAGAATGCAAAAGTTCCTCCTTGTAGAACAGGTAGCCTGCAAAATTAAACTCCATGTTACACTAGGAGGGAGGGGGGAATATCAAAGGTCATGACGCAGATCAGTCTCCGTCGCAGCCGTGTTTAGAGTAGCCGCTACTCAGGGGAGAAAGTGTTGTGTGACGACACTGGTAGCGGCTGCGAGGGAGACTGTGTTTAGAGCAGATTTCGTATGAGTGTGAAACGGACCGCGCCGTGCCGTGGGACTCAAATTACAAATGCGCACACAAAATCCGATCCACTGGAAATTTTAGCTGGTAGCAATGTTTTGCTAGCCTCCTCCGCAGGCAACCTTTTGGGCTTCCTGTGCGAAATTTTGAGAAGAAAAAAGACTGGGGACAAAAAGGGGACACTACGTGTCTTGAACACAAGAGGCCCAGCGAAAAAGCGAACAGTTGCCTGCGGGGGAGGCTAATGTTTTGCTAAATATTTATCCAACCAATTCAAGGGTGGATCCATGATTATCCTTCAGGATCTAGGAACGGGCGGGAGGTTGCACCGTCATAGAAATCGGAAACCATCCAGAGGATCAAAAGAATAATTTCGAAAGTCATCGAGAAGAAAAGGGCCCAGAGTCATTCCAGGAGGGGTTGTACACCCCCAGTACCCCCACCCCTCCCCTAAGCCTAAATCCGCCCCTGCAATTTTATTCACTAACAATATTTGCTAGCATGTCTATTTTATTATGAATTACCTTACACCAAAAGTTGTTTGTAGCAGTGTAACAAGACCTGAACAAAACAGCACGGTATTGAGAACCTCGGCTATCACAAGCGGTTTGTCACCAAAGCACATGGGACCACTTAGAATAAATGGTATGGAGATTGTACCACCCAACATCATTAGGTAATGCTGGAACAAATACATATGTATGGTCGTTATATTCGTGTTTGGAGATTGTACCACCCAACATCATTAGGTAATGCTGTAACAAATACAGTTTTTATGGTCGTTATATTCGTGTTTGGGGATACCCTGCGGCACTTGACTTCATAGTTGGGGGCTCTAATTCTTGGTTCCATAAATTTTCAAGAGTACGGCATTCAGTATGCACTAAATTGTCCTGTGAGCTGCTAAAAAATACACGTGACATGATGGAAATCGCAAAATTTCATTCCCAGGGAGAATAAAGCAATTTTTGGCAATCGCAAAAATTAGTTTCCTCGTAACACAAAAAAAACCAATTTAACTCCGGCAAAAATAAAGTGCCACACGGTGTACTGATTCTGCATTACAAATCTTGTACTAATTGGTATATTACGCGCGCTCTGATTGGTCGAGAAGCATGTGTGATTACAGTCACAATGCATGCATTGATGACATCAATGAATCTTATACGCGCTTTGATTGGTTGAATTGTTTCTATAAATATTATATAAAACAATAAATTCCACTTTTTCCGTGGGTATGTATTCTAATAGATCCACAGAATACATGCAGTACTTTTTTGTTCTTGCCGCATTTTGACTCATCTGTGCATCTATTAAGGCTGGTTCACACTAGCGTCGGAATCAGAATCGGAATCGTAAGAAAACAACAAAGAATTTAGGGATTAGAATACAAAAGAAAGGTGTTTTTCTTTGTTCCTTCCTTTGTCTTTGATTATGTTTATGCTTGGTCTTATGCTTCTTGCGATGCTTATGTCGATGTCTTATGTCACACGCTTGACTTAACTCTTTTGTCTTTTCCTTTGTTTTCTGCTTCCGATTCCGAATCCGACGCTAGTGTGAACCAGCCTTTAGAGTTTAAATGCACGGGAAAATGTTATATATTTGTTAAATACATTTTTATAGTCGTTATTCGTGTGTGGGGATATGCTAATTAGAGAAAATACAACTATAGGTACAATCAATGCCAGAATTGTTGGAACGATTGGCTTTTTGTCGCGCGCCATCATCTAGTAATGCTGCAATAAAATACCTTTTTATGGATATTCACAGTCTTAATATTCAAGCCTACCTATTTTTTATGGATATTCACAGTCTTAATATTCAAGCCTACCTATTTTTTATGGATATTCACAGTCTTAATATTCAAGCCTACCTATTTTTATGGATATTCACAGTCTTAATATTCAAGCTTACCTATTTTTTATGGATATTCACAGTCTTAATATTCAAGCCTACCTATTTTTTATGGATATTCACAGTCTTAATACTCAAGCCTACCTATTTTTTATGGATATTCACAGTCTTAATATTCAAGCCTACCTGGAAACCTAGAGTAACGCAAATGTACCATGGAGGATTTTCGTCAATGGCATACGCGAGACCCAAAGCCTTTCGCCTTTCTTTTGCTTTGGCTGATTTCTCCACTGCGCCGTTTTCCTGTCAATTGAAATACAATTGAAATGAAAGGATGGATGGATGGATGGATGGATGGATGGATGGATGGATGGATGGATGGATGGATGGATACTCTTAGCCACAAGGACTTAAGATATTGACAATTATCCAAAAAAAATAAAGTTTCTGCGAATGCCCGTAGAAACGTTTACAACGAGTGATAATTACATACCTCACGGTGCTCTATAGTTAGTGACTTCTCCTCCATTACAGACTAGCTAAGAGAAAATCTAAAATTGATCAAAGAGGAGTAAAAATAACAACAACTTTTAACAAGCGCGAGAAAAAATTGCAGCGTGTAGCTCCGGCTTTATTGATAAGACTTCAACACAATTCGCAGATCGATGCACAGGCGCCAGCGCGGCTGGATGAGCGTTTGGGTTACCTGTGATTATGCTCGAAATATAAAGAATTGTATGGAAGTTTAATAAAATCGTTGCACAACTTACACTGATAACTATTCAGAACGTCCGGTTTAAAGATTTGATTTTCAAAAACCGAAAATAGTTTGCAATATTTGTTCGTAATACATAAAATGTGTAAGACAGCCAATTTAAAGACCAAATTAAGACCTCAGATCAATACGGTGTAGGGATGAGTAAGTGCTTTTGTCGCGCGAAACGTTGGAATGCGAGTAATGTCACCAATGGACTTGACAGAACTAGGGATATTAAGGCCAAACTCTCGGAGGAATATTCGAATCGAAAAGGACATATGACCAGGACTTGAAGGTATGTTGTGCATGTTTATCTATCTAAGGTTCTGCTGCTTGGAAACTGAAGCTGTAGGATGAAAGCTCGAGGAATTATTGGCATTTGAAGTGAATGGTATTGGTTTAGTTGGCCATGTTGGTTGTCCAAATATACTGAAATACATAGGGGAAGTGTGGTTCATACTGTAGACAAATATCGCTACAACTAGTAAGAAAACAACACTTAAAGTTTATTAATTCCTTAATTTGAAGTATTCCGGGTATAAATCAAGCAAACATGTCTTAAGTAACGATTCAGCATTGAAATTTTATACAATTCGTTATATTTCGAGCATGACCACAGGTAACCCAAACGCTCATTCAGCCGTTGGTGCGCGTAATTAAAATAATAATGATAAATCTTTATTGAGGATACTATCGTCACAAAGGTGATTTACAGATAGGTCCTCTAAATAATAATAATAAAAATAAAAACACGACTTTCATAATGGCCGCTGCTAATTAGCATGAATAGTGAAAAATTACTATTTCTGGAACTGTATCAATTTTAAATTATTAAGATTGTTGATTTTGATAATTTGTGCAATTTTCAAAACAAAACATTAAATCCTTGACAAGATATGGGGATTTAAAATTCTGAAAATGCACCAAAACGAGGCTACCAAGGCTTTTGGTCAAAATTACATACAAAACTCTCTATTTTTGACAGCGCATAACTTTTTTGATATTGAACCAAAAGTGATAAAATTTTCTGAAAATATTTGTCTTGAAGTAATTTCTCACATAGCATTGATAATTTCTTGCACAAGGCCCTCATTTTCTCTACTGGAAAAAACTGAATTATGAAAGTGGTCTAAAATAGTAAAATATATATACAGTTAATAACTATTATGATATCTAGAGCACAAACACTAAAAATATGCAAGTAGGACATTACCAGTCATACAGTTATATAGAAAGGGGAACTTCAAAATCGTGAAAATATAATTATTTAAAGTGTTTGTACTCTATTATCATAACATAAATACTTATTTAAGTTTACGGATGGCTTTTTTAAAAATATTTAAAGATGTACTTTCTCTAATTGATTTAGGTAACATATTCCAGTCGTTCGCTGCAAAGTTTGTTGAGGTCCATAGGCCCCAGTTCCTATTGGAAGTTGTCTTACGAATATTATCCTTTGATCTAGTATTATAATGGTGTTGATCCTTATTAAATTCAATACTAAAATTATGTGTAAATAAGTTATTCAAACATTTATATATGAAAATTGACCGATGTTCAGATCTCCTTCTAACAAGAGATTTCCACTTAAGTTTATTTAAGGCCTCTGAGCCAGATGAACGAGACGGTAAATCTAAAATAATTCGAGCAGCTTTATTATGTAAAACCTGGAGTTTAGACATTAAGGCTGAATTACCTGTCACCCCATATGATATCTGCATAATCAAATATGGGTAAGATATAACTATTAAAAAACATTAATCTAGCTTCTAAGGGTAAACATGATCGTATACGTCTAAGAAGACCCAGCTTCCTATTTATCTTACAGCATATATGATCAATATGATCTTGCCAGCTTAAATGATTATTAATAACAACCCCTAAATACTTAAAGGAACTTACTTCCTCGAGACGTTTATCATCAACAACAAGTGAAATTGAATTAAGTTTACTTAAACGTTGGCTGCTACCTATGATAATAAACTTTGATTTACCAATATTCAGGGAAAGATGATTCAAATCACGGAAACTGCAGTGGTCGGGTGTGTGCGGCGCCGCGTCACAAAGACCGGAAATACCATCGAGACTCCGAGTCATAATAAAATCCGAAACTTCAAGACACAATAAATTCAATATTCGAGACCCTGTTTTATAAAAGCCGAGATTTCGAGACTTGCTTGAATTTTGGCGAGACGCGTTTTTGTTTGAGAAAAATGGTGTTTTTTGAGCAAACAGAAACCGTTATTTATATCTGATCTGTTATCGATTGAACCATTGGTCACAAAACTAGAGATTTGCCGGGTACAATTAATGAAATTATTTGGCAGCGGGAAACTTTATATACGAGGAATCAGAAATACTCCAGCAGCGAGATCTCGAAGAAAAAAGAAGTAACGACGCCAAAAGAACATTTTATACACTAACTGAAAATATGAATACTCCTTGATGTCGATATCACTGTTTGGCGCGATTTTTACGCGATTTGGAGCTGACATTAAGGGGTCTTTGTTTTATAGTTTAGGTAGGGCTTTCTCGAAAACGAAGACCCTTGCCAAATTAATCGATAATTTCAAATCCTTATTGTTCTTTGGTCAATATAACTGTTTGGGGCGATTTTCAAGTGTTTTGCAGTTGATTTTGGGGGGTCTTCGTTTTTGGGTCTTCGGTCTTCGTTTTATAGACAATGGTTCAAGTATGTCAATGAAGCCGACCTAAAATACGCAATAATGAAACTCGGGACTAGGTACATTAGGAATGTCAGTACAACCACGAAGTTCAAATATACATACCTTCAAGGGGAATGGCTGTTGTTCATATAACCCTGCTAAATGACTTATTTTTCAGTGAACAGTCCCAAACCATCAACCAACGGCAGAAAGTTCGTGCCTTTAACCGCTTGCAACTCAATAGCCACTTGCGGGATACCAACTCTGGGTTATATAAATCATTAGCTTATGTTTTAAAGATAATCCATTTACTTTGGTGCGCTGGGCATTTTGTAATCATAACCGACCGGGAAAATTATTTGACTTTACATCTCAGCTCGTGCAAAACAAATTACAAAATAAAGAAAAGAAAAGAAAAGTCGAAGGTTAATAATTCAGGGATTTTTTCCCCCGTACGTGCCTGTGGTACCAAATCCTTTCAAGTAATAGTAGGATAGTATTTGGCAGTGATAAAAATACAAAGGTCAAAGTCAGAGTTAATCGGAGGGGACATTACCACGGTTTGGGTTTTGGTCGAGAGTCGAGAGTCGAGAGTACCAGGTCGACTGCTCAAGGCGGGACAAATTATGCATGCGGGCCATGTTGGGCTTCCTGTGTTCCTGTGCTGTATAGCTTTATTCACAGGGCCATCAAATCAAGAATCTCAAGTGGGCGCAAGAGTTCAACCTTTATTATACATTAGTGTCCGTTATTTTGTTTTAACAAACTACAGACGCTGATACATTTAATGAAAGGTTGAATTCTTGCGTGTCCTTACGTCAAATTCCTGCTGTCCGTATTTCAACAACTCGCTCTTAGGCTCAATCTTCAGCTCTACAATGAAAAGCTATCTACACTATACTTTAACGTGATTGGGGCTATTTATCAAGTCGTTCCTAACTCAAAGATTATAGGTTAATATAAATGTACAACGATATAGAAGAAATTAAAGGGTAATATTACCACCGTGTGCATAGTTACGCGTCCGAAAATCCAGACAAGGCGGAGTTTTCTATACAATGTCTGTACACCGTTGCTGAACGCGTAATGCACACGGTGGTAAACAGTGTCTGAAACATTTAAGAAATTCAAAGCCGAATTACTGGTCGCACATGAACTCTTAAATATAAAGACTGATCGATATTTTATAACTACTTTTAATGCTATGTTTATAGTTACTATTGTATATATATAGATTATTATTACGAGAATGTTATATATACAGTCAATCCCGAAAAAGTCTTTAATATTTGTGATATATGACGAATTTGAGCATTTATTTATTTATTTGTGATATATGACGAATTTGAGCATTTATTTATTCATTCATTTATTATTCTATGTTATTTTGATAAAATTTGAACATTAATTTATTATATTAGTATGATATGATATATCATAAAATTGTAATTTATCTTTGTTTACTTTTTCTATTTATAACATCTTGAAATGTTGTTTTTAATATGTGGTTTTGAAAAATACATTTTCAAATCGCCTTTATATATTTATATATTTATATATTTATTAAGTAGTGTTTTTAAATTTCAAAATTCATAGCTGTAGATTATATATTTATATGTAGTTTTTGAGGGCCACAGAGTTATCAGTGTTTGTAAAACTACTGTCATGTGTTTTACCCTCTGAAAATAAAGCCTATTATTATTATTATTATTATTATTATTATTATTATTATTATGATCGATATTTAACTACTTTTAATGCTATGTTTCTTGAAGTTTTATCAGTTTATAGTTACATATATAAATTATTATTACGAGAATGTTATATATATATCTGCATGTATGCTTTCAGTAATAATTTCAAGCTCGACTCGGTGAGCTTTTTATAAGCTTTGAAATGATTGCGGATGTATGTTTCTTTCCAAGACTGGGGGGAAATTGCTACTCTTTTAAAATAGTTAAGCCGGCCGTCACTATAATGTGAATTGTGTAAAATACCAGCATGTAGACCACCACATTTTTGAAGAGAATTATTTCCATAACACACAATAAAAGGGCTCAAAAGATTATACTTGTCTACCTAAACTAAACACAATCTAACTTACATTATTCCCTTTGCAACCATCCGCATCAGCTGGTACTTTGAGAGTTGTACAAGGAATCCAATCAAATTTAAATTGAGAACCCGCAGCTATGTCCGGAATATCCGTGAACTCTTTTCTTTACATAGGCTCAGATTCGAGGTTTCCCCTTTAACCAAATACTAGGGAAAGTCTTCTTATTTCGTTGCTGTTTTGATTCCAACAAGAGAAGATGAGGTAAGAGAAGAAATCGCGCGTATCAGGTCTTTGGACAATCATATGCCCCGTTTGATGCTATTTTTAGAGCTAGTGAATCTGATTGGTCGAGAGCGGGCGAGCTTTCGCATTGCCTCAAGATCACAATGGCGGAAAAAGGTTGTACAACGTTTGTCGATGAAAAAGAGTTTAAAATTTCGAAAATGGTCTTGGCTAACTCGAGGTCATGGTGACGAGGTTCTAAAAATAGCATCAAACGAGGCATATGACGGGCCACGGGGATTCCTTCTTTTGCCTCATTTTCTCTTGTTGATATTTATCTTATATTTTGGCGAGTTCCTCAAATTAAATCACTAAATTTTGTACTCCTTAAAATTAGCGTTCTTGGGTATATATAATCGTTAATAAAAATTTCCCTCTGTTCCCCCAGAAAATCGCTATTAAAACTAAGTAGTCGCTCGCTAAATCTTCCGCTAAATTCAGCAGCCGCTAAAAAAGTAACATTAAGGTAAATTTTTTCAGCTCATTTTCTCCATGATCTTTCTAGCAACAGATAGGAACAATGACAACTAAAACATTGTAGTTATTAATCAATGGCTTAGTACCTTACAATTAAATGCACATGTGTACCTTGGAAACTGAGAAAATACTATAAACTATTGATTAACTGGTGATTCGGGATCATTTTCACGAGATGACTTCTCAGTGGCTGTACATACTTCCGAAAAATCCTTGCTATGCCACTGCGAATGCTCAATTTTATTTTAGTCAAAGAAACATGCAGCCAGTTCATGTTCGCTCGATATTAGAGCAGATTTCGTGTTAGCGTGAAACGGACCGTGCCTTGCCGTGTCCGTGTCAACGCCGTGATATCTACAAAAATATTCCGGCGAGTTTCCTCCCGTAACCGTGCCGTGACTATGCGGTGCCGTTTTCATAGTCATATACGAAATCTGGTCTATCGAAAGTGGCGTATTGCACCTGTCAGTGGCTTTCCCGAGGGAGTGACCCCCGGGCTGACTAGTCTGTTCTTTGCTTTTATGGCTTGCAAAAAGCTGTATATGAAATAAAACTCACAATTATTTGAAACTGAAAGTGAATGTTTTATCAAACAATCATGTAAAAGTATGCTGTTTTTCTCGCCACATTTCGGCGTCTTCGCAGTGTATTCAGTACAGACTCACGGAAAAATGGAATCTATTTTGGTTTCAAATAAAGAGATCGCCCTACGGGCTCGTCAAAATACCAAAATGACTCGTAAAAATGCATACCATTTATTAGATATTTTCTTGTGTATTACGGGCTGACACACGCTCGTATTACACAACTTTTCGTGTAATTGAATTGTATATTTTACGTCTACCTTAAGGAAAAACAAAACAAACCTTATATACTTTGCCTTTTTTCCCGTATTACATGGTTCAATTCTGGTAAGCGCGCGCACCACCTCTATCAAACGATACTTCGATGCTCGCGCTAAACCGTGTAATACGGAATTTGGACGCGCTAAACCCTTTAAAAAGCGCGCAGTCGTATAATAATAGAGACCTTAAGATTGACGTTTACAACGAACGGCAACCGTCAAAGTTTAGCCGTCTGTTCTCAGCCGTTTGTACACTTAAGTGAAGATATTTGTATTTTCTGTCATTAAGAAATTTGTTCTTCATTCGTTTGTTGGATTGATTTAAGGATTAGAGTAAAATATAAAATCAAAGTCAATTTTTTCCGATTGTTGTTAGCAGTTTGCCGTAATAGTCGATCTTAAGGTCTCTAGTATTAAGGCCATATTCTCCACTCATTGCAGAAATTACTCGCAGCGAGCCAGCGATTACTCGTTCGGAATAAAATCTATTGTTCAAAATTTCGCAGCGAGTAGAAATGGCCGCAGCGAGTGCTTTCTGCGATGAGTGGAGAACCTGCTTTACTCATTAAACCGCTTAACTTAGAGCGTGGATAATATTCAATGACGTCATATGTGTGTTGTTTAGAGGTCAACTCACTCAACGAGTGAATTATCGGGATTTACCTTCACGAGTTCGCTAACAATGAACGAGAAATTTTAAATACTGCACGAGGCGTTAGCTGAGTACATCCTATGAGAAAATTTCGAGTTCATTGTTAGTGAACGAGTGAAGGTAAATAATAATAATAATAAATTTAAATTTAAATTTAAATTTTTAAATTTAAATCCCGATAATTCACGAACAAAGAGTGTGTTGACGTTTTTATCATTCAATTTGAATACACTGCAGAAGCAGGCTAACACTGCCAGTACGACATCCGATCACTAGAATCACTAGATCACTAGAAATAGTATAGCTCGTCAATAAAAATAGTAATTCAAAATTAGTTTAATAGCATTTGGTAATTTAATTTTAACAATACAAAATAAACTTTTCAAAAGAAAGCTAGTGGAAAATTACCGTGATACAAGAACGTTAGATTAAAGATAATAAACAGTTCTCAGAATCCATGTTTACAACTTGCTTGATAAAATTGAAATCGTCCTTATAATCAAGAACGACTTTTTTGGATTGTTAAAGTGATTTAGCACTGAGTTCTAGAACTCTGTTAGTGAAAGGTCCATAGAAAATTATCGCTGGAGGTTTGGATATAGGTTTAAACTGTCGACTTTCTAAACTTTCTATGAGATTTTGGATAGCCAGTCTAAACAACAGTAAATATTAGATGAATTTCGAAAGCCGACGAACTCTGTTTTCAAGCTGTTGAAATGTGTTGATCTCAGTAAGCTTACTCCAAACACTTTAGAGTTTTCAATTAGAGTTTATACCTTAAAAACAGGCACGCCAAACAGTCTTCTTTTCGTTTTAAATATGCTTGTTAATCTTCTCTTTTTCGAAAAATCCTTAAGTTATCACCAGGAACATTTTTTTCTTTCTCACTGTGCTTTATCGCCGTTCAATGTTAGATTTTAATGCACGGGTATTATTACGTCGTGACGTGTTGTCACGTCATAACCACGCGTCACGTGGTACAAACTGAGTTTAACAATTAACTAGAAGTGTCTGGTCGTTGGGTGTAGGGATTGGAGATTGTAACAGAATCTACCACGTCAAACATGCAAGTCAGTAAAAAGTGAATTTTTTATTTAGATATCAAAACATACAGAAAATATTTATAATAAACTAATTACGGATAAATTCGAAAAAATTAATATTAAATAACCAATTATGGATAAACGATTGATTCGAAAAAAAATTAACTATTAATATTTAATGTATTTTTCGCATGTAAATAATGAAATTATCAGCTCAGCTCTGCTGATCCTTTTTAAAGATAGCAAAAAATAGAATGCAGAAAATTTTAATGATGATTTTGCACACGTAAAGTTTATAGTTTGAGTTCATTATATAAGTAGTTTTTCTTAATGAAATGTGATTAGAAAGTCAACAACATAAACGAACTAGCTTATGAATCTCCCTTAGCTAAAAAAGGGGAAGGTGGAGCATGTATTATTGTTTATTTTTCCCTCTGGTTAAGTTTTTTAACTTCCTACACCAATTTCTTTTAGATATGTTAGCTGGTGTCAGCCAATGTGACAATGCCATACACTTTTTGGGGGGTTTAAGAGGAGATTTTTTCATATTCAAGCATTGAGCAACAAAAACCTGTGTCGAAGAATAAATGTTGTACAAAGTTAATATAAAAATGTCTTTTAGAAAGTTTAGGTTGCTTGTAGTTGATTTAGGTTGATAAAAGTCAAATTTTAATTGTTAATCCAAAGTGAAAATTTAAATCCAAAATGAGATGTAGGCTTTCAGTCGCTCATTTGCCATATATGTTCTCTACGATCAGCTTGAAAGTTGGCTAAATTTAAATAAAAATGCACGATAACTATTACTTAAATTGAAAAATCTCCTCTTAATCTTTTACAGCCCAATACATATAACTAATCACCATAAAACCTTAAACCTATCGCTAAAGTACCATTAGAAAAATTAATTATTAAAATAAAAAAATCATAACCTGTGTACTGACAGGGTTCGTGCTGAGTTATGAATATAAAATTCCAGGAGTATTCAAGTATCCAAAAACGATTTTTCAAGCAGTATCAATTGCCGATGTTTACTAATGGTTTTACCCTTCCCTCACTTATACATGTAAAAGAAAAAAGTGAATTTCTCATCCCATTCAAGTCCCTTAGGTTTTTTGTTCATTCAAGGAGTTTTCAAGGAGTTTGAGTCGAATTTCTAAAATTCAAGGGCTTTTCAAGTGTCCTTGAAAACGTAAATGAAATTCAAGGAGTTTTCAAGGAGTTTAAGGAGTAGCACGAACCCTGTCAGTACATTAACGATGTACAATTAAATACATACAGTATCGATCAGTAATAACGTCAACGCACATGCGTTTCGCACGCACACCAAACGCTAGTCAAACGCGTTTTTCAAGCAAACGTTTATCTGTACATTGAGGAAGGTCCTCGTTTGGACCAAAACGTCTGTTAAGTTTTTACTGTAAAAATTTAAGCCAGTGAAGTCCAAGTCCAACCAAGTCTAGTTATCATAAACCATCCTGGCCGCAAATTTTAAATATTGTCGATGCTAAATGCATTATAATTTTAAATTCTATATCTAATTTGAATTTTTCTTTTAAAAGCTTTTCATTGCGACTACCCTCCCCTCCCTTCCCTTGCAACTGAGAAGTAGGTAATGATTATATTTTGGCATATTCTGAACCTCCTTTAGCCTTTTCATATAAAGAACAACAACAGTATTTTAACTTTCCACAGGAAAATGCGCAGCCATCCTGAAAGTAGACCCAAGACACATTTATGTATTGATCACTTTTAAGACAATAATAAAATAAAAAGGGTATTATATGCCTTCATATACAAAATGCACCAAATGTGCAGGAACAACAGCTGACTGACTGACTGACTGACTGACTGACTGACTGACTGACTGACTGACTGACTGACTGACTGACTGACTGACTGACTGACTGACTGACTGACTGACTGACTGACTGACTGACTGACTGACTGACTGACTGACTGACTGACTGACTGACTGACTGACTGACTGACTGACTGACTGACTGACTGACTGACTGACTGACTGACTGACTGACTGACTGACTGACTGACTGACTGACTGACTGACTGACTGACTGACTGACTGACTGACTGACTGACTGACTGACTGACTGACTGACTGACTGACTGACTGACTAGCAAGAAGGCAAGCAAGCAAGCAAACAAACAAACAAAACATAAAGCAGATTTCATTAGCCATTCTTAAACAACCAATATTTGTCATGCAGTCGTTTTACAGTAATTACGCGTTTAACTACCGCGGCACTTGTAAAATTTTTATATTTCTAATGCAGTGCTTTTTGGGGGGCCATCTAGATGCCATGTCTATAAAAGCATTCATCACACGAAAACTGCTCTATAAAATAAAGAAAGAAAGCAACCAAGATCGTGCAACTTGTCGCGCAACATTAATTGTTGCATTGCAGGTTGTAGAGCGATATTGCTTGTATTACCGCCCCACACACAACTTGTCACACAGCAAAAATAGATGTTGCAGGTTGTGAAAATTTGTTTCACAAAGTAGAACCGCTTTCTAGTTTTTGCAACAAGAAGCCGCAACCTGCAACATGAATTTTTGTTGCATGACAAGTTGTGCACGGGGCAGTAATACAAGCAACATCGCTCTACAACTTGCAACACAACAGTTCCACGACAAATTGCACAATTTTGTTTCTTGTATTACGGCTAACATACCAGGAACAAAGAAGAATGGAGTACTAAAGCACATATCTGCAGAGTTTATGGTGGCTTAGAGTAATCCCATCAATTCAGTCACTAATACACTAAACAAATGACAATATCTTGTAACATACCTTAACAAGGAATGGAAAATCAGCCCAAAATGAGTGATTAGGAATGAGTTCTGGAAACCCTTCTTTATTGCGTGCATACTTATTGATTAGAATACCAAGTACAAAATAGAGGAAAACCAGAGGAAAAAATCTAGAAAATCATAAAGGAAACCTACTCAGCTTTCAAACTATGTACAACCCAATTAAGGTGGCTCGACCCAATTTCGCCAGTGCGCGGTCAGTCGAATTGAAGCGGCTATTAATTGCGTTACAGAATTAAGTTGACCAAACCTTTTACGCATACCTACTACAAATGACCGAATTTTATAATGATACTAGTTTGGTTGAATCGGAAAAATAGAGATGCACATATGGCAATGTTTAAAAATTTATTTAATGGTCTTAAAAAACTTCAATGCCTTTGTAATTTACACACCTTACTGGTAAAGGATTGAATATTCAATATCGAGAAATAAAAAAAATTGATCTACCAGTTTTCAAGAAACAGTATTATTAACGTGGATGTCGAAATTCCGAGATAAACGCAGCAATTTAGTGCTTTACGTACAGTCATCTCAACGGCGATCAAAAATAGCAACTACGATAACATATTCACAAAATAAAGAACCATGCCTTTGTATTATTTTTAGAACCAAAAATATTGCAACTTTTCTTTGGAAAATTATTGTTATAAAATTAATTTAGTAGAGCACCCGCGGTTTTAAATTTCTTCAAAGTTAAATAATTGCTCCGTTTTTACTCAAAATCGGCTTAATAGAATTTCTTTAAACGCTTTCACATTATAGACAAACATTTGATTTAAAAAGTCTCATAACTCGTTTTGCTCGTCGAGGTCTGGATTTTGAGAAAATTGGCAAAATTTCAAATCTAGTGTATAACAATTTCGATGTTAAAAAAGCTCCGATTTCAACCAAACTAGTATCATTATAAAATTCGGTCCATTTGTAGTAGGTATGCGTAAAAAGTTTGGTCAACTTAATTCTGTAACGCAATTAATAGCCGCTTCAATTCGACTACCCGCGCACTGGCGAAATTGGGTAGAGCCACCTTAAGCTCTGCTAAAGGTGTTTACTGGACATGAGTGACTTTTTGATGGATGTCCTGAGACTAATTTTCTAGCATAGGAAAGTTAATTATACCATTTTATACCATTGGAAAAATATCAAAAAGTCACTTAGGCCGTTTTCACATGGAACCCTTCATTTATACTAAGTCACTAAATATAGTTAGTACATGTAGTTGTTCCACAGATATATGGCATGCACTCTAGATTGACTTCAATAGATTTTATCAGGATTTGTAAAATATTTGAGATATAATGCGCGCGCTGATTGGCTGGCTACCATGTTTATATCAGAGGACAGAGACATGGTGCACACAAAAAACGTCGAAAATATTTTATAAAAGCAATATAAAACGATCGCTTATGTCTCTGTACTGTGATATAAACACTCTGGAAGATGTAGAGCACTCGAAAAGCAAGAGAAACACTCCGCTACGCCTCGTGTTCCTAAGCTTGCTTTTCTCTTGCTCTACATCTTCCAGCGTGTTTATATCACAGTACAGAGACATGCGCGCGCGTTTTATATTCCTTAAATATAACATCAAATGAAACCTTCAACTGTACACCTAAATGTACATGTATTCTACAATGTAATACTTACATGATCAGTAGTATACTCCCTACACTGAGACTTGAGGAGGATTGTTCATTGTAGTTTTTGGTGTAGTGACAAATACCAGGGCATGCACATTTGGACTTTAATGTCCCAGTCTGTTATACAAAATCAAAGTGTTACCATTAGAACGTCTCGGCAACATCTCGGCATGACCCAGTGACACTACAATACTTCTCTCTATATTTTCACATTTAATGGTGACTGACTTATCTTTGGAAGGGCTAGCTATAAACAAAAGTAAACTTGATGACTCAATAACTGATGGCCGGCAAAAATTCATATTCCAGGATATACATGTAACCTTGTTAGTAATGTTAGAAACAGATCTGGGGTTGGCTGGGTTCTGTACATTAAAGATCATTTATCATTCTCAAATCGTAACAAACTTATTCTATCCACCATCAAGATGGTTTGCATTGAGGTACATTTACCACAGTGCAGATCATTCATGGTACAGGCACCAAACTCATATATGAAAGTATTCAATGATTATGAGCTTTTTCTTGATAAAATGTGATACTGAAAACAAAGAGATGATAACAGATGATAGGTGACTTTAATTGCAATATGAGCAAGATGCCTCCAGAGATCGTCCACACACATAGATGCAAGCTAAAGTATATTATTCCAATCTGGTTTCCGCCCCACTCCATTCGACAGTCACAGCTCTTATCCAAATGTGCGATAAGTGGTATGAAGCTATTGACAAAGGTTTGTTGACAGGTGTACTATTTATTGATATTCAAAAAGCATTTGATGCAATTAATAATTATAATCACTCAATCTTACTTGATAAACTAAAGTTCTGTGGTATTTCTGACAAAGAACTTAGTAGATGGTTTGAATCGTACAGTACCTAGCTTGTAGACAACATCAACCCAACATCAACCCATTTTACATGCTGGAACAAACGACATATGTATTGGCGATGTAAATTCTGCTGGAGTGGTAAACTCGATTGTTGATATTGCTCAACACATTGAGACTGAATTGGATGAAGGCGCCGGTGTCGCCATATCTGGCATTGTCAAAAGATCTGACAAACCTGAATTGAATAGTAAGATCGCCTGTGCAAATAATTCTCTAAGACGTTTTTGCAAGGACCGTGGATGGACCTTCATATCTAACGATAACATCGATGAATCACATCTAAACAACAGCGGACTGCACCTTAACCGAAAGGGAACTGGAAAATTAGTTGCAAACTTTTTATCTTATTTGCATTAGGATGATATTGCCGTTTGGGAGTCTACTGAGTTAGATATGTCGCCTGTGTCAACCAAAACCCGTAAGTCTATACAAATTCCTATTGCTAGTAAGGTATTGGGATCTGATCTTGTCATGGCATGTTTAAATATTAATAGCCTTTTATTACACATTGATTCACTTAGAGTTTTTATGAATAAGTCCAAAATCGACATTCTCACTATTAATGAAACCAAATTAGACGATACTATCCTTGATAAAGAAATTTATCTGCCCGGTTTTGAAGTTGTTCGCAGAGATCGAGATACAAATGGCAGAAATGGTGGGGGTGTATGCATATATATAAGGAGCAATTTCAACTGGAAGGTTCGAGAAGACCTGTGTGCCAACGATCTGGAAATGCTAACTATTGAAATGACGAATCCGCACTCAAGATCTTTTCTGGTTAGCACTTGGTATCGACCTCCACAGGCTCCTGTCGAATCTTTAAGGTCTTTTGAGAGTATAATTGACAAAATTGATGCCGAAAGTAAGGAGTTTTATTTACTTGGAGACTTAAATTGTAATTTAGCTAAAGAGAGTTTAGATCGCAATGCTTCTATTTTGGCTGACATTTTTGACATCTATGGAATTCAACAGCTAATTCAAGAGTACACACGGATAACCCAAAACTCTAAGACTCTTATTGATCTTTGTATCACGAACTCTCCTGAAAATGTTACAAGTTCAGGCGTTATCCAATTAGGGATTAGTGACCACTCCCTAGTTTACATGTGTAGGAAGATAAATTGTACACGACCTGGAGGGTTTTCAGTAATCAAAACGCGAAATTTAAAGCATTTCGATGCAAGTAGTTTTCTACGCGATATTTCCCATAAAGACTGGGAAAGTATTTCCGCCCTAACAGACCCTAATGAAATGTGGACTGTATGGAAGGGAATGCTTCTTGAGTCATTTGATAGACATGCACCAATAAAAAAGAAACGTATTGGTAAAAAACGACCTTCATGGATGTCGTCTGACCTGTTGAACAAAATGCATAAAAGGGACTCCTTGAACGTAAGCATCTCTGTTGAACGACCAGAATACTTGGAATGATTACAAGGAGGCTAGAAACCAATGTAATAATGCTATTAGGAAAGCTAAATCCAAATATTTTAAGGAAAACCTGGATATTAACAAGAAAGATCCTAAAAAAACCTGGAAAGTGATTAATGAGCTAACAAATTCAAACAAAAATACAACCAGAGTTACCGAAATTAAAATTAACGATGTCGTAGCAGACACACCTTCTGATACCGCTGATGCTTTGAACAAACACTTTTCTTCGGTTGGCTCCTCCTTAGCCTCAGATATCCAGGCTAGTGATATCGAACCTGAATCGTACCTTATACCAACCGATAATACTTTTTGTCTTCAAAGCATCAGCGATAACAAGGTGTGCAAATTGCTAAAAATCTTGACTCAAAGAAAGCTACAGGCCTAGACAACATCCCCTGCAAGCTGCTTAAATTAGCAGCTGATATTGTCTCTCCATCACTCACGCACATCTTCAATTGTTCAATTAGAACTGGAATTTTTCCATCGATTGGAAGCTAGCTAAAGTGACACCTATTTTAAAAAGGTGCCAAATCGGATGCAAACAATTACCGACCAATTTCTGTTATACCGGCTGTAGCCAAGATTTTTGAGAAAGCAATTCATGACCAGTTATATGAATATCTGAATACTAATAATTTGCTGAACAACTGCCAGTCAGGCTTTAGAACTATGCATAGTACACTTACGGCTCTATTAGAAGCTACGAATAGCTGGTCTGTCAACATAGATAATGGACTACTCAATGCAGTAGTATTCATCGATTTGAAGAAAGCCTTCGATACATTGATCATCTTATTCTACTACGTAAACTTAGGCTTTATGGATTTGATGAGGGTTCCCTCAGGTGGTTTGAATCATACTTGTCCAATCGCTCTCAAAGGTGTAGTATAAATGGTCATTTGTCAAAAACATGTCAAATCACCTGCGGAGTTCCTCGAGGCTCGATTCTCGGCCCTTTACTGTTCTTGCTTTACATAAATGACTTGCCTAATTGTTTGTGTAAGGCAAGACCAAGAATGTATGCCGACGATACAAGCATCAGCCTTGCCTCATCGTGTCCAAATGTCTTGAAAAATGAGATGAGCAATGAACTAATAAGCCTTAACCGATGGTTAATATCTAACAAATTGAGCTTAAATATTGCTAAAACAGAATTTATGCAGATAGGCTCTCGCCAAAGATTAACGGTGTGTAATGATTATCAGATAAATCTTCAAATCGAGGGCAATGATATAAAAAAAGTTGACAGTACCAAGTCACTAGGGGTGTACATAGACGAAAACTTGTCCTGGAAAACTCATATAATACCATGATCACCTCGGGATCTATTGTTTTTGGAGGGACGTTTAATCGCTAACATCCCTCCCTCATGAATAGAAAGAGGGAAAATTAGTTCTAATATTCCCTCATTAATTATGAATGAGGGATGATTAGAACTAATCGTCCCTCATCCATAATTAATGAGGGACGATTAGAACTAATCGTCCCTCATGTTATTCATGAGTGGTTGTCCCTCATTTAACGCAATCATCGGGACGATCGGGACAACTTTGCACGCTGTCCCGAAACTCTATAACTTTCTAACGCACCGATACCTCTTACCACTGCACACTCTTACGCGTGTGGGATCTATGCATTCTATTTTGCGCATGAGCATAACGACACAAAGAAAGCATTTAGCTTTCGAATTGATTAACAACCTATAAATACTTGTTCATTGTAAGTATATAACAAAGAAATCTATTTTCGAAAGTCCCCAGAGAACAGGGTTACGCGCAATTGGTAAAAGAATTGTATAATATTTTCAAGTTTTGGATGAACAAACAGCGAAGTATATTTCGTTTATTTCCTCGGTGATCATGGTATTACAAAGTAATACCATGACTTCTTCGGGATATTAGTGATTAAATGTCCCCTCAGCCTCGGGAGGTTTAGTAAAAGTCCCTCGGCCTACGGCCTCGGGACTTCCACTAAACCTCCCTCGGCTTCGGGGACATTTAATCACTAATATCCCTCAGGGTCATGGTATTACTTATAATAACACATATTTCTAAAAAGATATCCTCCGGAATTGGGGCATTGAAACGCCTCAGGCCATTGGTATCTACCGATACTGCCATTAAAATCTACAACTCATTGATTAGACCACACTTCGATTATTGTAGCCCAGTTTGGGATGGCATGTGTGGTTTATTGAATGACAAATTGCAAAAACTTCAAAACCGAGCAGCCCGAGTTATTCTTAAATGTGGCTATGATACTAGTTCATCTGTATTACTTGACAGACTTGGGTGGGATAATATATCCTTGTCTCTTAAAAAGCAGAAAGCTGTAATGATGCATAAAGTTGTTAATGACCTCACCCCAGCCTATCTGAATGAGATGTTCACAAATACTGACACCGGCTACACATTAAGAAATAACGAAAACAAATTACAATTACCAAAACCAAGGACAGATTATCTTAAACGCAGTTTTTGCTATGACGGAGCAGCTGTATGGAACAAGCTACCCGAAAACATTAGGACAACTAGCTCCTTAAGGGTCTTCAGAAAAAAACTAAAGAAGCACTTCTCTGCAGTAGACTCCCACACGGCAATCATGTAAAACAGTATTATATTTTAATGTAATTTTACTGATGATTTTTTTTCCGTGTGTTTAAATAAAGTTATCTTATCTTATCTTATCTTATCTTATCTAGTCAGTGGACACTTGTTCACCAAAAAAGAGATAATTTGCAGAGTCCCTCAAGGTTTGATCTTAGGGCCTCTATTATTTTTAACCTATATTAACAACCATTATTTTTAACCTATATTAGTTAACGACCTACCAAACTGTGATAAGAAAATTATAGACTGAGGTAATTGCAACGTTTCAGTGTCCATCTGACACCATTCTCAAGTGAAATTTTCCAAAGTCAAAGTCAAAACATTATAAATAGAGATAATTTTACATGATTAAGCAAAAAGTTTGGCCCGTAGGGAATCCGATTGCACATTCAAAGTTGAATTTCTTTCTCTGATGTGGAACATTTTGTTATAAACAATCAAATTTTCATGTTTCATATTGTAATTCAAGATAAAAATAAAACACATTGTATTGTACTGTATTGTACTCTGATACTTTCTTAGGACAACAAAGTTCTTACAAGCTTCAATTTCATCCTTCCAAAACAAAATTGGTGATTATTGCATCAATGTATAATTTGAAACAAAAAAAACCAACAGAATAATGTTTAATACCATGGATAATAAAACCATAAAATGAGTGGATCTGCACATTTTAAAATGCTTAGGGGTACATATCGACAAAAGGCTCACTTTTGAAAACCATATTAGAAGAAATCTGCAAAAAGGCAAGCACGAGCAGTGGTGCTAAAACAAATGATGCCCAAAATTCCAACTAGCTCATTGTAAAAAAGGAATTATAAAGCACTTGTACAACCCCATTTCGATTATTGTTCAATCTCCACTCTGGTATACATGCAGTAAAACTTTGAAAGATATAAGTTGCAGAGAGTGCAATGTTGAGCTGCCAGGGTGATGATGGTACTTCCTATGATACTTGATCAGTTAACATTTTTACTAGGTAAAACTGGAAAACTTTAGAAACTAGACACAAACAGATAAAATTTCTGTTTATAAATGCATAATAAAATGCAAACAAACTGCACCTTATTCAGCAGACCTTTTTACCAAAATTCTTAGTGATTTATAAACATTATTTAACAATTAAGAAACCTGGAAACAAATCAAACACATCCAAAGCCACAAAACTTTCTTAAGCTAAGCTTTAGGTATAGTGGTGCTATGCTATGAAACAATCTACCTGATGAAGCTAAAAGAGTTAAATCATTGGGGCAGTTTAAGAGAAGTGTATTCTCTGTCCGTCCCTGAGTTATGCCATTCAAATATTTTTATCATAGTAACATAATGTTTGCAATTTGTATACATATAATATGCCCCACTTGGAAATCAGCTTATTTTATGTTGCAGTGGCCAGCCTGATTGAAATTAATAAAGTTAAAGCTGGCCACTACAACATAAAATAATGTATTTTAGCAGGGTTATGAGTTTAATTATTTGATACTTTCACATAAATATACTCACATATTTACTTTTTTTTTCTTCAGGTGTTTGAGTTTCTTTTATTCCCTCACCAAAACTTCCTACTGAAACACTCTTATCACAGGAGAGGGTGAGTTCAAAATGTCTGATAAAAGAATTAAGCACTGTTTAATACTGCCTGTTGCAAACAATACAAATATTTTAGAAAAATGACAACAAAAGGACAAAAAAAAAAACCCAAAACATTTAATCATGAGAGAATTTATGTTAATTTAAGTTAAGAGTCAGTTATAATTATAAAGACTCAATTACTCTATGCATATTTAGTTTCATAAGATGTCAGAAGCCCATTGATATCACACAATTTGTAAGTAAAGATTTTAGTTTCATATATCGATTTATATCGATTTATATCTTTATTTATACCTTCTAATGTTTTTTCTTAAATTTGTAGTTGACTATATACCAAAATATATAGTTTACCAATAAATAGAGTACAAGAGTGCAAAAATGTGTGAACCAAAACACTGCCCTTGACAGGGAACTGAGTGACAATTTCATGATTAATGTGCCAACCTTCACTTGCATCAAGCTGCTGCAATAATTATTATACATCATTTTTGCTGATTATTATCAGAAATCAATATATTTGTCATTTAAACCTAAAACCGGACCAGATATTTTGCCAGACATTCAAGTAGAAATTGTTTTAAAAGATCATCAAAACTTCAGGGGTTATGATTTAATGTTTGAAAAAGTTATGGTGAATTGGTGAAGTCATGGTTGTCTATAATTGGAGTTTTTGAGGTTAATGCAAATTTAATTTATTTCAATTTTAATTAAATGTTGAAAATACATTCATTTTATTGTATTACATTATTATCATTACATTCGTTCATAAATTTTTTGAATAAAAGTTAAATGTTCATCAGCAGTTATTGGGCACCAATGACATGATCACGACATTCTTTAGCTGCAATATCATACATGTACTTTTTTAACTGTTAATTCCTAATACACTGATGTAGGAGCAATTGAAGGGCTGATCTCTATGAAAATGGCCTTTGGAAGTGAGTTTTTAATTATTTTTTCAAACAAAATTATGGTATAAAATGGTACCTTTCCTGTGCCAAAAAAATCAATGTCTGGACCATCAAAAAGTCACTTACTTAGGTCATTTTCATTTAACTGCAAGGGATCTAATGGTAATCATGCAAACAAGCAAATTAATTCATCAATCATGTAAGCTTTTCAAGGCATACCTTGTATAACCCCCATATGTTATCTTGTTGTATGTAACAACAACACTACTATCACTCATAGAGAAAGTAGTATCAGGTCCACCACAAGGAAATCTTTCTGTCTCTTTTGAACCTTTCTGACAAAGCTGTGTGTGACATAATGATATGTTTGTATAAATAGGAAGTTAAATGAGAAACCTAGCTGTGCTTTCTATAAACAGTACAAATTGTTACAAATGTTATTGGACACACAAAGGTAGTAGGTCTACTGTTTAGAGTATTGATATGAACAAGTGACAGGATTTTTAAGAGGTTGGTGGTAATTGGATATTTTCTGGAACTACACAATGCATGTTTGCCTTTTGATACAGTAGTTTTGTATTGAGGAAAAACTTACTTGATGATAATTATTTACTTAACTGAACTTTACTTAGTTTAGTTTTAATAACAAAACAAATAGAGCAACTTTTTCGGTGCCGACTGTTCAGTAATACAGCACTTAAAAGTGCAGCGAGCTCACTTCTTTTATGCTCTCATCAGTTCCTGATGCTGTATGTTTTACTGAATGGAGCACTAAAAAAGCAATTAAACTCTAGGATGGATCAACACAAACTGTGTGCTGAGCACTGTTAAATATAGAGTAGATTTCTTATGAGTGTGAAAATGGCTCCACACAGTCACAGCACGGTTACGGTAGGAATTCAATTTTTTTATAGACAACACAGCCATGACATGTGCAGTCCATTTCATACTCATACCAAATCTGCTCTAATGCGTGCAACGTTACAGAAAAAAATTGCATAATTTATGTTCCTAGTTTAAAATGGACTACAGGTGGACCATTTCTGAAGACAATTATTTACATGACACATAATAAAAGGGCTACAAAAGATTTTTTGGTTCAATTAAGCTTGTCTACCTAAACTAAACACTATCGAACTTACATTACTCCCTTTGCAACTATGATCAGCTGGTACTTTGACAGTTGTACAAGGATTCCAATCAAATGTAAATTGAGAACCCGCAGCTGAGTCCGGAATATTCGTGAACTCCTTTCTTTACGTTTATTAAGAAAAAAAGACACAAGGTAAACAAAATTGGAAAATGAAATATTTTTGGAAACCAAATGTGATTGTGAAATTTCGTCCTACCTAGGAAGTCCATCTTTCGTGTCCAAATCTTGTAAGCTAATAATTCCCGATCCGTCATCCATTTTACAGCTACAAGTGTCTAGCTTCTTGCATATTTTCCCAGAGGCAAATGTAAAACAGAATGATACTAAAACTAAAAGAAAAGTTAAACAAGGAAATGTTGACAACGACGCCATTTTGGATTCTTGTGACCTTTAGGTCCCAGTCCTTTACGACTTATAAGGACCACAGAACACCTTCAGAACACCCAAGCACGTGTATGGAGATAAATTCTCCTTTAGATTTAGCGTGGCAACTATTTTGTTTTGTTGATTGTTTGTTTGTTGTTTGTTGTAACTTATTGCTGTCGGACTATAAAACTCCGACATTTGCCCATTTCCGTATGTTAGGAAGTGGCTCTTATATTTAGGGTGTGGTATTCAGTCAAGAACAAAAGAAACATCTAAAGATTTTAGAGTGCTTTTAGTCTCCCTGTTGTAGAGTTAGATAAATTTGGTATACTTAGTTAGTTATCTTATTTAGTAGACATCATGTATTCCACAGTGAGACTAAAAGCACACTACCTAATTGGGTAATAAAGCCAGTGATACACAGGGTGGTGAAGAGGGGGTACCCATCACGAATCACGAACCATTTTTTCGCAATTTCACGGATCACGCGGAATAATGATAAGCTATTTCACAAATCATAGAAGATTTTTACTTTTCATTCAAAAATAAATACTGCTTTTTCATTCCTAAGATTTTTTGCACGAAATTTTGTCCTTATAAACGGACCGAAAGTACGTACAATCAAAGGATCACACCGTTTTTCGTTATCTCTTTTCTGCGCGTCGCATATTTCACGAATCGGCATTTTTATAATCACGAATCTCGGCAATGAAAAACTGCAAATCCCAGTCACGGACAAAGATGATTTCACGGATCACGGCTAGAAGTTTTAGCTTTTCACGAATCACGGGTCACGAAATACCTCTTCACCACCCTGTGATACACAGTTGAACATTTGTTGAGCAACATCATTCAACAATTGTTGTCATCAAATGTTGAACCTTGTATCATGCTGTGTGTTGAATGATCAGATACATGCTTTTTGCTGCGAGCGAAGCGAGTAGCCTCCTATTCGGAACACAGTGTAATCTGTGGATGTCACTAGACGAACATGCGATACATACGATCACATCTTTTCCTAAATGAACTAGCTTTTTAGAATCAGTTAGTTTTATAATCATTGCCAAAGCTATAGCCGTTTGTGATTGTTTGAAAAATTGCTTTTGAACTGTGTGTGTCCGACACTGATCCTGGAGAATTATGTTTTGTAGTTCAATATTGAAGGTCAACTAGCAGTGTTTGACAACGCAAAGGAGATAGACAAGAAACATTTGATATATCAGAGAAAGCGGTGTACTTTCGTGAGTTTTAGGGGAACAGTTCTGCTAACGTGGATAAACCACTAGCTGTTTTCTGCTCGCAGCACTTCACTTTCTATTAGAAATAGCTAGTTAATATCAATAATAATTTGTTGAACAATGTTGCAGAAAATAGAGACATTTCTATTCCTGCAATGAGTTGCCGCTTGTTGAACTGTCAATGTACAGCTGATTTAAGGCTGTTCGACGTTGTTCAACAAATGTTGAAAGATGTTGAAATGTGTATCGATCAGCTTAACCTTCAACAGTTAAACAGCAACTGATCAATAGCCTACGTGCAGCCGGAAATTTACTCTTAACGAAGGAAAAGTCCGGATGTGACGCAGGCTACTGATCAACAGTCTTCTACGGGAATTAAATTATAGGACATTTGCAAGTTGGCATCATTTTTATACTACAACCAACAGAATGCTTTAAGAATTTTCTTTCTTATTCAGATTTTTATCCTCTCTTAGCCTGCGTAGCGGCTCTTTGGGGGAAGAGGAAGGGGGAGGGGAGGGGAGGGGGAAGGAGGGAAAGGGAAAGGGGAGGGGGAGTCCCCCTCCCCTTTCCTTTCCCTCCTTCCCCCTCCCCTCCCCTCCCCTTCCTCTTCCCCCAAAGAGCCGCTACGCAGGCTAATCCTCTCTTGAGAATATGTACTAGCTCAATTAATTGACACTAATTACTTTACAGAAGAAAGTGGGCAAAGCATTCTGGTAGTTGTAGTATATGATGCTATCATGCAAAATTTAATGTCCTACTGTCAAAATCTAGCCTGCGTAGCGGCCCTAAAAGGGAGGGGGAAGGGAGGGGGAGGGGCTTGGGAAGAGAGGGGAAAAGGGGAGGGGGAGGGGGAGAGGAAGGAAGGAAGGGCCTGCAAACATCACCCAGGTTTATTCGGAACGCCCCCTAATTAATTCCTCTCCTCCTCCTCCCCAGTCCCCCTCCCTTCTTCTTCTCAGTCCCCTCCCCATCCCCTTAGGGCCGCTATGCAGGCTAGTCAAAATCTTACTAGCTGTACTAGCATAGCCAACAAAAACATTTTCACTACAGCTTCATATTTTGTAGTTAACACTTTATTCAATTACACAAAACATGTTAACAGCCAGTGTAAATCTAATTTTTATTAACTTCAAATACTCATAAAATCTTACTCTATTCTTTTGTGTATTTTTCTATTTATGATGCAAAACATTTTATACAGCTGTCAATGGCACTGTTTTTAAACAACAAAATATCTTTCTTTATATCTACAAACCTAAATTTAGTCATATAAATGTACAAAAAATTCATAACATTTACTATTTTAATTGATAATCAAATTAAAAAAATAATATCTATTTTTAATAGAGTAAAAAAATATTTCTAATTCAAAGCTGAAAAATATGTTATTTAGTTTTCTAATAACTAATGGTTAGCTGGTAAATGCATGAGAGTTTTACTCTAAACAGCATATAACATGTCTTTTAATTTATGAGTAGGTAATGAGCCAGGCAGATCATGTTGAATCTAAAGGAAAAAACAATGAAATACCACTTAGAGTCTCGCTAGGGCTTGCAGAAAATGTAGAGAAAGAAATCTGTGACAAGTCAGTTTCTTCAACCACCAATATCAATTGTGTTGCACTAATTCATTCACTTATTGTTTGTTTCCATTCATTCAACATTCATTCATTTATTGATTGATTGCTTTGTTCATTCCTTTATTTCTTCATTTTTATTCCCCTTTTCAGGATTTGATGTATTTTCTGAAATTCCATCATTGTGCAGCTTTTTACTTATTGCCCGGTGCATATTAAGTTCTTTTCTGTCACCAAATCAAATTTTGCAAAAGACCACTTGAAATATTATTCATTGTTGATTACCCTCATAACACATTGAACATGAAAGGTTTTCCATGACATTTGGCCTAAGTGAATTTTGGTTGAAACCCAGAGATATTTTACCAAAGGTAAGTCATTGATTGTCTATATGTAATCCATTTCATCTATATGCCATTTAATTTAGACCACCTGAGAAAACTTGAAAAATAATCTGAAAAGTCGTGCACTTAAGCCACTTTCAAGGGCAACTTCTCACTTGTTTTAAATATGCATATATCAACAGCTTACATGATATTAACAGCTAGATTTCATGATTACTATAGTACCAGTTACATTCGCAAAGAATCATCACCATCAATGGAAAACGAACAACCACCAGGACATGCACATCTGGATTTCAACGTACCAGTCTGTTAACAAACAACAGTTGAACCTCCCATAAGTATGCACCCTCAGGATCAGGAATTCAGGTGTTCACTTACAGGAAGTGTCCACTTTATATGGAAGGTTAAAGGATTGATGTCTACTTCTGGGGGTTGTTGTCTGCATGCAGGTCATGGGAAGTGTCTATTTTCAAGGGGACACTGTCTACTATTGCAAGGTTGACTGTACAGAGTAAATAGTGTTGAAACAAAATACTTATTGTAAATCTTAAACCTAGCTAAGCCTAATGTACAGCACAATTAACACTAAATCTTTAAATACTCACATATTTACTTTCTCGACCTATAATAGATACAATTTCTGTTATTCCAGCACCAAAACTTCCTACTGGAACAGACTTATCACAGGAGAGGGTGAGTTCAAAAAATCTGATACAAAAGTTGGAAAAGGTACTATTACTGGGGACTTTGGTTTTAAAAAAATGTAAAACATTGAAGACTTTTGCATATAAAGAGGATGATGTAAACCCAGGATGTATATGTATAAAGTTCTGACAAATGTGTAGATCCAAAGAATATCCACACCCCCACCAAGGAGGGAATTTGTAAATGGACCCACCCTCCGGAACTTCCACTTTTCTTCCATACAAACTCTGTAATTTTGTTTTTCTGACCCCCTCCCTCCCCTCCAGAATTTCCAATTCCCTCCATGGTGGGGTATGGATATTTTCTGGAACTACACAATAAACTCTCCCCCCCCCCCCCCCAAAAAAAAAAAATTCTAGAAGTGGAAGCACCATACATGCACAGAATTAGTATTGCAAATTATCCTTATAAATTTTTCTCTTGTCTTAGATTTATGATCATAAAGATTACCAGACAAATTAATGGATTTTTTTTAAAGAATCTGTAAGTTAAAATAAAGAAAAAATAAATCAAACAACAAACTGCTGAACATATAGCCACCAAAATATTGAATTCGATAGTTCTGTATTCTAGCTTTGACAATAATTGTCAAATTATTCAATTATTAATTAGCTTGAACAGTGCCTTTTTTCATCTATACTAATGTGTAATAGGCCATCAAACAATGAAGGTGCTTAATATTATTTATTTAGACATGCATGCTTAAGCCAGCTTCTAAAAATTTAAATGTCCATATTTGGTTTAATTTGTTGTTGGACAAATCACATCATCATACAAATAACAAGATTCATTCCATTCCCCAGAGGAAAGAACTGCATGGCCACTTCAATTTGACATTTTTCAATGGGAATGCTTACTTTAAACACCACTATAGATATATCAGTGACTTTAATTACCTCTCATTAGCACATACAATACTTGTTTGCATACCTTGTATAACCACCATATGTTATCTTATTGTATGTAAGAACAACATCATTATCCCTCATAGAGAAAGTAGTATTAGGTCCACCACATGGAAATCTTTCTGTTTCTACTGAGCCTTTCTGGCAAAGCTGTCAATTAAAGAATGCATACATTGAGACTACAAGAAAGTTACAATTTTCTATTATTATAACATGTGTAAAATCCATCAAAGAAGAGATATATTGCCAATGTTATTTGATCTTATCATATGCAGGCATCAAACTTGCACTACTAGTTCACAAGAAAAAAATGTCAATTCCCAACTTGGGGTTTCCCTAGCTGAGTCTAACCTGGGAATCTGTTCTATTTTACTTGGGAAATCCACAGGCGGACCATCCTCTCAATTTGTGGTTTGGGCTTCCTGTGTCAGGGTCGAATGGCTGTTGGTTTCAAACAAGCTGAAAATTAGTGCTTTTCACTGGCGATTTTACTTGATTGCTCTACATCTTGAAATTCAAAATATTGTGTCAAAATAAACTTCAATCCTTATATTTATCAGATATGAGTTTTGTTTTGTCGTCCGATGAGTTTTAAGAGAGTTATTAGAGGGAGACGTACGCTCACTAGTGCAAAAGAAAAATCACAAGGCAGGCAGCTTCGGCCGAGCGAAACGTCACTCGCGTCTACATTCCCCACAAAATCTCCCCGAAAATAAAATTCCTCGCCATTTAGACCCGGCAGTATTCAAGCTGGATGATAACCCACGAATACCCTGATCGAGTCTCGTTGGATTCCGTTGGGTAAAAGTGCACAAAACTCGGTCCCGAACTCCGTTGATCACCATTCATACTATGATCTGACCACTGTGCGGTCCTCTCGGCATCCCAAGAATGCAAATTGTCACGAAATCTCTATTTATCTTAGATAAATTATATAACATATTAGATTTACAGAGTTATATAAATAAATAATATAATATAAAAATAAAAAACGTTATTTCATAAATGAATATTACTGTGAATGATCTAAAAAGCCTGTTATGTTATGGGAAAACGATACAATACAGTTGAGATTTCGTGACAATTTGCATTCTTGGGATGCCGAAAGGACCGCACAGTGGTCAGATCATAGTATGAATGGCGATCAACGGAGTTCGGGACCGAGTTTTGTGCACTTTTACCCAACGGAATCCAACGAGACTCGATCAGGGTATTCGTGGGTTATCATCCTTGAATACTGCCGGGTCTAAATGACGAGGAATTTTATTTTCGGGGAGATTTTGTGGGGAATGTAGACACGAGTGACATTTCGCTCGGCCAAAGCTGCCTGCCTTGTGATTTTTCTTCTGCACTAGTGAGCATACGTCTCCCTCTAATAACTCTCTTAAAACTCATCGGACGACAAAACAAAACTCATATCTGATAAATATAAGGATTGAAGTTTATTTTGACACAATATTTTGAATTTCAAGATGTAGAGCAATCAAGTAAAATCGCCAGTGAAAAGCACTAATTTTCAGCTTGTTTGAAACCAACAGCCATTCGATCCTGACACAGGAATCCCAAACCACAAATTGAGAGGATGGTCCGCCTGTGGGAAATCTGTAATACCCAAACTTGTAAAAATAGAACAGATTCCCAGGGCTTCCCTGTTTAGATCAGGGAAGCCCCGTGTTTGACCCAAGCTGGGAATTGGGGGACTCCATTGTAAAAGGATGGGGTATGCTCGTTGGAAATTTTCAAAAATACTCCTAAAAGATACCGGAAGTCTTTTAAGAAGAGCATATGGCTGGATAATTTTTACAATGGAGTCCCCCCCCACACACACACACACTTAAAATGAATGAAATTCTGAGATTTTGCTCAGATTATCACCTCCTGATTATAGACAACAATGAAATACACAGTGTATGAAAATAATGGTATGCAAACATGCTTATGTCATCGTGTGAACCAGGCCTAACAAGGGACCTGAGTTCGGATGGCTTTGCACAGGGAGCTCAATTTCCATACAATACTCACATTGCTGCCTCTACATCCAACAGATGTGTTTAAAGTTGTACAAGGATTCCAATCAAATGTAAATTGAGAACCCGCAGCTATGTCCGGAATATTCGTGAACTCCTTTCTTTACATTGATTAAGAAAAAAAAGACACAAGGTGAACAAAACTGGAAAATGAAATATATTTGGAAACCAAAAGTGAATGTGAAACTTCGTCTTACCTAGGAAGTCCATCTTTCATGTCTAAGTCGTGTAAGCTAATAATTCCTGATCCATCATCCATTTCACAGCTACAAGTGTCTAGCTTCTTGCATGATTTCCCAGAGGCAATTGTAAAACAGCAAGACATCAAAAGAAAAGCTAAACTACTACAACGCGGAAACGACGCCATGTTTGCTCATTTGCAGTCTGGCTCGACGTCTGGTTCCAATCCTTTCCAACCCACAGGAAGCCCAGAATTGAAAAAAAAATCCCAAAGTTCCCTTTTTAACTCGTGGATTGCAAATTCATTGAATTGTCACTCACTCACTCGCACATTGTTAAACTATGTTACTGCGCATGCTCAACATGATTGAAGGCAGGATGCATGACTGCATGATGGACACGACAACTTCTCTCATTAGTAAGATCAATGCTGGAGATCTCATTTCTGCAGTGTCATTTGACTTACCTCGTGCTCTCACTTCTCTAAGATTGGATGTGTCGGATGTTAGAGGAAAATGCTGATAGTTAATTTCTTATTCCTTGCCACATTTTGTATTGTACTACTCTGTTTGGAATAACTCTTTCATCGCATCTCCGTTCGGAGCTGTTCGATACTCGGACGTGAAAACCTTTCTTTCCCCGTCCAAAATATATAGAATGAAGTCTCTACGAATCTTCAATTACGCGTTTTGTGTCATAAAAAACAGTGATTTCCTATTTTCAAGTGGTGATAGAAGCTTGTCTAACTCAGCAGGTGACGACGTCATGGTCATGGTCAAGCTTAAGCTTTGCTTCAGCAACGGGGAATTCGAAAGCGGATAAACTGCATAGAAAGATGGGAAGTAAATTGTTTTCTAATTAAAGCTGCATTCACACCAACCAGTTAAACTAGTTTAAAAGTGCATGGTTTAATAAACGAGGTTAAAATGAGTTGCTCATAACATGCGCACCTTACCACTAAAAGAAGTGAAACCTGTTTGATTTGCATACCTTGTCAAGGTTGTTTGGAATTTGTCTTGCGAAGGTAACACATGCAGCAAATTTATCAATAAATTGGAAAAATCTAAACCTGGTTTAGTTAAACTAGTTGAGTTGGTATGAATGCAGCATTAAGTGATGTTTATCACAGCAGGTTGTACTGATGATTACAGATTACATACCCGTTTCCATTTTAGGGCCTGCCGGAAAACAAGAAAGTTCATGTGCCTTCCATAATTCCGGCTGCATGCAGGACGAGTATCAGCTCCAATCGTTGCAAGTCAAAGAAAGTTATTAAGCTTTAAGTCAGAGAAGAAGTATTCCAGGTGGCCAGTTTCTGATAGATTATATATGTAGTAACTCTAAACACACTCTAAATTTGGAATTCACCATCAATTCCCTGTAGCCCCTCCACAGACCAAATTATTGAAGAAGGCCTCGATGAAAGCATATAAGCAGAGAGAAGAAGGCGATACTTGTATCCCTTGAACTCAGACACCAAGTCTACACAGACTGCCTGAATGGAATGGAGTGGAATCATTGACATCGAGGTCAACTTGGGATTCAGGAACCCTAAGAACTCTCGAGATTCTTTGGCTGTGATGAAGCATTTTGAATCTGATGCATCCATGGGTGTCTCTGACATAACCTACTGAACACCGAGTCCATCATCCACTGCTCTTTTATCCTGTATATTTCAGTGTTTAACCAATTGACGCTCCCTGATTTGTTGTGTATTAATTTGTATCACTTCGTTAGAGGTAGTTTCTTTAATTTTTCCCTCTGCTGGTCTACCAACTCGTTTGTTGTACTTTGTACAGTAAGCTAAACGATAATCCATACTACAAGCCGAGGAAAAGCCAGGAAAACCAGCCCGGAAAGATATTCCTCAGTCGACATGGTAGGTAGAAGGAGTTCCTTATACTCGACCACTGTCCTTACTTAGGTCTGTACAGCTGTTGTACCCCGGCCAAACTTGCCTCGCGATGGTATAAGAAAGTGGGCGCTGGTTAGAGATATGGACAACTGAAGACTTTTATAACAACTAAGCTAAATCTAATTTCCTGTTTACATCACATTTCTATTCAAAGCGAAACCCTACTTTAGTCGTATGATTGGTGAAGGAGGGTGTGTCACACAGGAAACTTTTTTTATGTTTTGCCTCAGCCGCAAGGGCGGGTATTTGGTGAACTCAATCAGATTGGACGGCGCCTTAAAAAAAAATTCTTTATTTTAATGAGGGTATAGACATTATTACCGGTGACTCGGTAGTTTACATAATGGCCCTCAATTAAGAATCCCAACTGGCAAGGAGGCGAACCAGTTGGCTATATTACAAGCATGGCCGAGAAACTGAATCGCTGAACTAATCGAAATCGGAAGAAATTCAGTCTCAGCTAGTGGCCAGAGCGGGACTCGAACCTGGGACCGCCAGATTGCGAGACCAACGCGCCTTTTCCAGTGTGATTAGTTGAACGTAAAAACATTGCCAATTATGGCAAATGAAGTCCAATTAAGTGAAAGATGTTTGTTAGCACATTTTCCAGAGATGAAACAGATGAAAGTTACTGCAACGGTTTTCGATATTCTGAGAACGCCAACCGCTAATTTGCGTTTTTGCTTCTGTCAATCATAATTAAAAATCACTAATACGAAGAACTATTAATTTCAAAATCATAGTCTAGCTAATATATATCGTCTAAAGATCGTATTTGGTCATTTTGAGGAATTTTAGGAGCTTTTAGTATTAATTTTTGATGTTTTGTTTTGGTAGGCGGAAGCAAATAACCAAATTCCAATGGACTGTTTGAAGGCCAGAGGTCGCAGAATATCGAAAACCGCAGTAAGCCTTTTCCTAATTGGTTTCGTGATATAAACATCTGTATACTTTATAGATCTAACTTATGTTTAGGTTTTCCTATACCTTGCATTAGTGTTATTTTATGGTTATTGAATAGGGTTGTGCTGTGCGTTACAAGAACAGATTTCTCTATTAAAAACGACGATATTTCTATTTGTAATTTATTTGCAACCTATTGAATGCCATCAATTATTCTTTAAGCTCAGGGGATTTCCTTACTTTGCTATAGTTAAACTGAAACCATTCACGTCGGCAAAATGACAGCAAAGGACTAGTAAAACACTAAATTATCAAAACTAGCGATTAACCATAAACCTATTAAAAGTAGGAAAAGCATAGTATAACAACTCAGTCTTTCTGTCGTTACAAAGTGATAGGAGTTCGGTATTCATTTTCATTGTCTTAATTACTGCATACTCCAATGAAACAAAAGCCCGAAGAAGGAATATGACCGGATAACTCATTTTCATTTACTGATTGTGGAACAGTTTAAATATAATTGCTCTCTTGAAACACGAACTTGCGCAGTTCGTCTAACTTCCTTTCTTCCTTTCCTACACCACAGGAGGCCTAAGTATGAGAGGCGAATATTCAGTACAAAGCTTTGTATGGGAGTTTAGGTTCCGCCGCTTTATTACTCCGTAAATAATTAAGCAAATAAACTATAACGTTTATACAGTGCTTCTTGTGTTATTGGTATTCTCTGGTAGCGATTTTAGTCCATTTCGTCGATTTTTTGCTGAGTTCTCTTTCTCGCCTCTCATAGAGAGCTTGGGCCTCCTGTGCCTACACCCTCCCTCTTTGTCTCTTGTACGTGTAGGCTGCTTTCGTGACGTAACCAGGTCACAAAACTCGGTCACAAAACTTCACAAGAATACTATACAATCACTAAAATGTTAGATAGACTTGTTTATTCACACATCCTGATTAATGAATTACAGGTGCGATCATATATATGAAGCATATTTTTGGATGAGGCTGGGAGAGGCTTGTCTTATCAACTCTTAATACCATTTATGACAAACAAGATTCTGAGGTGCGCGAGGAATTTGTGTTAGTTGATGATTATGGTCTAAAATGTGTTGGCCCCATGGAATATGTGATACGTCTGACGGGCTGCGCTGGATGGAATTCAAAAACTTTGTATGCCATTCCTCACTAAATCGCTCAGTAAGAATGGAAGGGTTAAAATGCTGATGATGTTGTTGCTGCATCTGGTGGTGTATTTGTTGTGGATGTTGATCTTGTTTATTGATCATAGTGTATGTTTGGGGATCCTGGTAACTCCCATTTGATCTGGGTACTACCATCTGGGTGTCGCAATATCTGTCATTAGCTACTGTAACAATAGACAAATTTGCGGTATTCTGCTTTGTTGCATAAACTTCTTGTCTCCCTGCTACTATATTATGATTATCAGAAACAGCAGCATTATAAGGACCAGCAGTTGCTGTTTCCATAGCAACAAAAGGCATACTCATAGGTAGAGAGCCTTTAGCAGTGTTGGCAAATTCATTGGGCATCTCAAGGTTTTGTGGTATCAACTGCTGATTAGCGTAAAACTGTTCGTTGTAGTTCAATGTTGGGTGCTGAGTCAGTGTTCCATTCTGACCGTCAGTAATACATCTTTTGTTATTAAGAGTAGAATGGTTATTGGCATAATTCACGGGTAGTGGTGATTGTTCAGGTTGCTGTCGTTGCAATGGAATTCTGCTAGTGCCGCAAGGTACTACTGGGTAATATTGAGGCACTGGAATGTTCCACTGACGTCCGTCATATTCATTCATGACAGGAGTCTTTTGTTGTGCGGAGTTTTGAACGTCTGGTACATTTAATCCAGTGAGGTGTAAGTCCCTTCTTGTCTCAACTCCTCCTGATCCAAACGAACCCAATGTTGCTGTTCTTGAATTATGTTGATGGTATTTTACCTTGTTGGAATAACTCACAGAATCAGCCTCAAAGCTCTGTGCATTTGCTTGCCAGGTGTTGTTCGTCTGAATTTCATTAGAGATACTTTTGTAGTTGTTATTTATTTCTTGCATTTCTGTGTTACTTTGGACTCTTGGAATTGCAGCATTTTCGACGGGTACATTTATGGTCATGCTAGTTCTTCGTGATGGTTTCACAATAGCTACATCTAAATCGCATCCTTTGGAATGCGCATGCGCCTTAGAGTGAGTGCTGCTAGAAGTCATGATAGACGTTGAGCTAGGGGTGGTCATAAGAGCTAGGTCCCACATGTCCTCTCCGGCAATGGACGCTGTAGCCAGTTTGGATTGAATCCTCAGATGTTCTTGGTTCATCACATTAGCTTGTGAGATTCTCGGCGATGAAAGGTGATGACCATCATTTTGAAAAATTCCAGATATTGAAGAATTGAAAGAAATTTCTTTGGACTCTACAGCTGCTACAGATTTTGATGACATAATTTCAGAACGTTCCTCTGTTGTGTGATTTTCGGCAGAAACATTTTCTTGAGACGTGAAATTTTTATGACCTTTTGAAAGCTTCAACGTTTCAGAAAACTCTCCAATTCTCATATCCTCCAACTTGTCGCTTTTACCACAAGTTTCATCCGACCCACTTACTGATGACAAAAGACTGTTTGTGTTTGAAGTAGTTGTCACTGACTTTTCATTTTCAATATTCTTTGACACTGCCTCACTTGCTGTGCTAGTTTGTCCAGGGCTTTCAGATTCGCTAAAGGCGAGATGCCTTTCAGTGCTGCTGTTATTTGTGCTGTTACATTTACTCAAATCGTGTAGTAGTGTTTCATTTGTGATAGAAGTATCATTGCCATTCAAAATCTGATTTTGTGGATCCGTATGAGAATCATCAACGGATGAAAACATTTCAAAGTTTTCAATGTCAAAATGAAAACACACAGAGGTGCATGCTACATTGGTAGGTCTTGAGCAAGCCGTTGAAGTTGGAACATATAATGTCGACTGTTTACAGCAAACTTGTTCTGAAGGTTTATCTTCTTTTGAGATTTTATCTTCGTACAGATACGAAGAAGGCGTAACCATTACTAGTAATTCGTTCCTGGTAACTTCTTGTCCAAGACTGACGTCATTTTTGCACAAATTACTGACCGCTAGAGTGTCAGACGCAAATCTATTGAGGGCACATTTAACAGATGTGACTGAGCTGTTATTATCGTCATTTATTTTGATGACACTTGTATGCTCACTGTCAGAATCTTTTCTTGGATCGTCGTTCCCTTTTTGACAGTTGTCATGATCACGTGTGGATTTTGGAGTTTCAAAAATGGTTGTGACCTCAATATTACCACTGGCACAATTAGTTTCTTTAGTATTCTCAGTTTCTTTCTGTTCATCATCTGTCATGTCTACTTGCTCCAAGACTTCATGTGCTGATGTCTGGTCGCCCAAAGGCTGAAACATTTCCATTGGAACATTCGAGCTCTTTTCATTCAAAGACTCTCTCCTGTTGTCTTGTCTTTGGGTCGTGTCTTCCGTTTCGTTGTCTTGGACTTTCAATTTCGTCATGGAGCTCTTATCTTCACGTTCATCCTCAAATAATGAAACTTGTTGAACATCTTCAACATCTAAACAGGTTTTATGTTTTGATTTATTGTTCTGAACTTCCTCTCGTACTGCAATGGACTGAAGATTTTTGTCGCTTCCCTCCTGAACTTTAGCTTCCCCAGTCTTGCTGTCATTAGTAGTAGTTTGTTTTTCTTGGGCATTTGTTGATTGGTCACGTTTCTGTTGGTCTGGATTGGAAGAGGGAAGATTACTTTCTGTTGCATCATGTTTAGAAACGTCGGTACCAGAAGGTTCAGTGTCATCCGTACTATGTGATATCCAATCCTACGTAAAAATCCATAAGACAAAATGTTAAAAGATGTACAATCCTGAACGCAATGACATGAGGTGGTCACATTTTAAGGGAAGACACGCAGAGGGAGGGTCATGCAAGTCGTCTGACAGACAAGCCGATCTGAGTCAGTGTGCGATGAAACGCGTCAGTGTTTGGTTTTAACGATGAAACCGAAAACGCAGAAGAAACGCCAATCCACATAATCGATCAATATGCCTGCGTTTAAAAACGTAACGATAACAACGATAACCTCCAACAACCAGTTGTCCTCGTAGCTAAGGTTTGTGGAGCAATGGCGTACAAATCCATGGATCGTGGGTTCGAATCCTATATACCAAGGTCAGAGAATTTGTTTCTCTGCTTTGTTAGGGCAATAGACCGTAGGGTCACCGTTCGTTAAGTTTCCTCGGTGGGATTTCTCTTCTAGCACTGCATCTTTCTTTCAAACTTAGCTTTCAGTTCATTCTATCCCAGTGCCACGCGCGCGGTCTTTCATTAAATCCGTTCCTGAATTCTCTTCAGACGACAATACTGAGTCATGTTTGCTATGGGTCCGTCCTACCTCTTCTCCTTCCCTTCCTCTCCCTCCTCCCCTTAGAGTCAACTACTCCCCCCCCCCTCCCCCTAGAGACCACTACCTAGACACATTTCTATGAGTCATACTTACACTTGCTGAAGTCATGTACCATGTACGATTTGGTTTCCTATCGTCTCCATTACTAACAGCAACATACGAGGGCTGACATGCGTACTGCCTCGATGAGTATAGTTTAGTGACGTAATGGCCACATAATTGTTTGAGAAGGGACTGGACCTGACTGTCAACGTATCCTTTATAAGGCATGTTATTTTCGTCATCATAGCTAATGAATACAGGACAATGTCAATTAGCGAAATAAGTCCGAATCGTGATGACGTTCTGACCTCCTCTCTATACCAGAATCCTTTTCAAAAACCTTCAAACTCAAATTTGAATTCCTTCGAGAATACAAACACAATAGTTTTAATTAGTGAACAAAAGCTACTCCAAAAGGATTCTGGAAAAGGGGTCAAAACGTCATCAAGCTTGGGGCTTATTGTGCAGGACGAAACTACGTCTAACGTCAACGGCATTTTCCATTAAGTGGAAGCATCAAACCAAAACAGCTGGTTCTCAAATGGTACACCTCGTTTCTTAGGACTCGTTTCGGTTATTGCTAAGAGCTGACCTGTACCATTTAAGAACTAACCATATTCTGACTAGATGAATGGAAAATACCCTAAGACGCGAACAACACGAAGTTGTAATAACGATAGGTCTGAGCTGGTAATGTTGTGCCATGAAAGTTCGATTCGGATAAAATCTCTAAACTGATTCTATAAGTTGTAGTTTTCGCTGTTTTTGGTCGACCACCACAGGAAGCCCAAGGGCGAACTGAACGACTTCGAATCAGTGACTGGTACAACAAAATCACCTATTTCAGAAAGGTTGTCGAGACTAGCTTCAAGTCTATGTGACTAGCTCCACAAAAATAATTATTTACTCACTTTTGGGCTTTGCTATTGGATTTAAAAAAAGGCAGCTAATGTTTTAATGAGTAATTAATAGCTCACTTTCGATATATGGTTTACTAGCTACTCCAGTGCGAGGCTATGAGTAAAATTAAATTTATTGTTTTGTTCAGTCGCGCACCACTAGGCCTTATTCCCGGAGACTCGTACTTATTCTTTTGGTAACTCAACCATATATCGAAACTGGGCTATTGAACTCTTTTAAAACCTGGATTTCACTACAACGCAAGCACAAGCGCAAGCATAAGCAGTGTCAAATTTTTTTGGTATCTTGTGCTTATGCTTGTGCTTTAATTGCGTTCGTGTTATACTAGTGAAAACAGACAATCTTATGCTTGCGCTTGTGCTTGCGTCGCTAGTGAAAATCGGGCTTAACTCTATCCTTGTACCCTTTCGAGCTTGTCGTGTATAATTTCGTAGGTCAACGTGTTTTGAAATAGGTGTACTACAATGCTATGCTCGCGAAATTTTATCTCGTTCATCAGAAATTTTAGAACAAGCCGGGCGGGCGGAACTACTGAAGTTTGCTCGATGCATCAAAGTGTCAATCTGCGTCACAAAAAGACGTCATTCTCTCTGAAGATACCACTTGTCGGGCAATTGTGACACTTGGTAATTGAGCAAAACGTTTGCTGAATTAACAAACCCTGGGTAAAGAACGAATGAAAGAGCCCAGAACATGCATAACGTCCAAAGGATCTTTTTCTATTTCTGTTTTACATCAAAAACGCTTTTCAAACTAAATTGTCATTTTCCAGTTTTGACCCCCAAATTTACATCAGTTCTCAAGGCTAGAAGATGCGGAGAAAATTTAAACGGTTTTTAATCGCCTCATGCATGATCGTTTGTCAAATTAATAATATTCCTCTCTGTATGAATTAGTCTCCTACGCAGCCGCAGTTTTGTTGTCACGCTAGGGCTTAGCCCCCAAAAGAAGCTTCTTTTGGGGGCTAAGCCCTAGCGTGACAACAAAACTGCGGCTGCGTAGGAGACTATGTATGAATAGGCGTTTTGAAGCCTTTCTGAGAAATGTTCGAAACTGGAAAAAGACAATTTACTTTGGAACGTGTTCAAATGGCTCTCACAATGACAACCACACATTCGAATAAGAAACGCAACGATTCTATTACGCTCTACAATAACACCCTTGCCGTTGTGTGCGCATACTTTTAAATGTAAACAAATAGAGTAAAACCATTCTATTTTCATAATACATGCCCAATTAAAGGCTAATTTCCATTTATGTTAAACACATATTTCGTCTATTGCTTCCCTTAATTATGCAAACAAGTATAAAGAAGTGTTACAGTATGTGAACTTCTAATCATACGTTTAGTCAATTTTAATTGATATATTAACATGTATTATATATGTACATTTCGTCAGTTCATTTTCTTGTATGTTTAAAGCTACACTTACCGTTTCAAGTAAGGGTCTTTGTCGTCGTCGTCGTTGGCATCGTTGTCGCGGTCGAACGACGACTTTCTCCTTAGACTTCCATCACTTCTCCTGACGTAGTCGTCATAAGTCCATCTCCTTTTCCTCGTCATTCTTCCACTCTCTTCACTTGTGACCCTACGTTCGTCATAAGGAGATTTCCTTCGTTGCCTTTCAGTGCTTCGGTTTCTAGGAGTTTGAGATCTGGTGTCTCTCCCTTTGGGGATGTTCTGTTGTCTTCTTCTTGGGGGTCGAGGAGGATCCGCAATTTTGACAACAATATTGTTAATCCATGAACCAAAGGATGATTCATTATAGTGCCTGTTACTTCGTCTGTCAGTTCTCTCATATTGCATTCTTCGAGATGTTCGATAATTTCTTCTATCTCGAACTGGGCTGTCTTTTCGTCTATGGTCTATCGACCGACTTCGACTTCGCCTACACTCTCTTCCTAAAGAACGGCTTCTACTTTTTTTTCTTTTGTCCCTTTCTTCTTCTCGTTGTCTAGACCTTATTTCTTTCTGGTCAGTTTCGTCTTGAGATATTCGGCGGTTAAGTTTCTCTTTATCTTCGCCACTCCTCTGCTCACAGGTCAAGTGTTCACACTCATGTGAAGACAGTTTTCTGTTGGCGTTTTTCAAAATACCGGGTGAGCTTTTAGAAATGCTCTTTTTATTAGAGGTAATCTCATCATTTGCATGTCCTTCGTTGGATTGGTGCATTGTGTTTTGGAAGCAATTTCCGCTGTTGGGTATTTCGCCGTTTACGCATTTAACACTTTGGTCCCGTTTATCGCCAACACGTTCAAATTCAAACGTATTTATGGAATTCTTCGAGGATGTTTTTACACAAGATATCGAGGAAGAGGTTATTGTATTAATGCTGTCTTTAGTGGCTTGATTTTCGACATTTTCCTCGCTACCACCTGGACACCCATGGCTTTGTACAGAAGAACTTTTGTTGTCTTCTTCCTCCACTGTAGATTTTCCAAAACAATCATAATGGAAACTGCAGTTACTGGACCCTTCCTTTGGAGTTTTCACCACATCGACACATTCCATGGAATTTTCATTATTATTGTTCTCTAATGGTCTCTCAATATTGTTTCTTTTTGACTGAAGTGTCCCATCAGATAGACACGAACTACTGAAGTTCACTTTCTCCGTGTGGGTTCTTTTACTGCAGTTTTCCCATATAGATTCAAAACGTAATGTAGACATTGACGGGATATCGCTATCGCTAGTAGCGTGTGTTTTGACATTTTCTATAGCGCTTTTTATTATAATTTGGTTTTCTTCGTTTTTCTTTGGTTTAACGTTAACTTCATAAAGTTGTGGCTTATCAGTGAGGGTTGGAAGTTGTGAGCATTGTTTAACTGAACTGACGTCATCTTTATAGTTGAATTGATTAAGAACAGGTGGACTGGAAGTCAGTGAGGGTTTTCTCATCTTTTGCCGAGTTTTCACATCCCATTTCGTAGTAAACAACTTGAACTTCTTCTCAATATAAAGGTTTTCTTCATTTTGCAAAGTTTTTAAGTCTTGTTTCGTTGTAACACTTGATTTTCCTTTTTTAATTACCCTTTCACATTCATTCTTATGATGATTTGACTGCGGCATAATTTCTTGAATAAATTCCCTCTTTTGACATTGGATTTTAGAATCGTTTGACATACCGGGTTCTGTGCTTGCATCTGAATTAGAATCCGTATCACTTTCCAAGTAACTTAAATAAGATGAAATCTTCTCTTTCATGAATTCCAGAGAATCTTCTTCCTGCGTCTTCGTTCCCTCTTTACTTTGACAAGTCAAATCGCTTTTCAATGGTTTAGTAGCGTTGTCCTCGTCGTCAGTTGTATTTGCATTAATTGTCATTCCGGATACTGAATCATTCTTAAAATCACTTGTTGACCGTTGTAAAGTCTTACGAACTTCCTTCTTTAAGAGCATCTCAACATCATCTTCAACGAGAGGATTTGTGTCATTTCCAGTGCCTACATTACCATGTGTAGCTGTCAATCTGTTGACGTAGAAATCCTTGTATATCACCCCAGTTTTCATGGCAATAAAAAGAGGGAATCTTTTCTACTTTAGAACTTGCTGGACTTTCCACGTCTTTAGCACAGTAAACTAAACTTCGCGTCTGTGCGATCAATTTTTAATCCTAAGTGTTTTTGTTAGAACCGCAGGTGGCCTCCTGACTTTCAATCGTCCTAACCATGGCGATCCGGCAAGTAGCTCCACCATTGATGTTTGTTATGACTTTTTCTGTTTTGATAGTATGCCGTTCTCCTTATTAAACTGTCACCAGACCACAGATTCCACAGATTAAACACAAATGGATATTGCAGTTTACATAAAAGTGCGATTCAACTAATAGAAATCCACTTAACCGACTGGAAGCTGAAGCCAATGTTAAACTATACTAATCTAAAGCCATTTTGAATTATCAAACTATCTTCAGGAAGAATTGCATCATCTCAGTTATATTGAAAGTGCTGTGATGGAAAACTGATACTTTTATCGTCGGTGTATACGTATCCGCAAACTGTATTAATTGGCGAATAGCCTCATATTTACATATATTTAACATGAAAATACGAGTTTTCGACTTGTTAATCTATTTGAATGTGTGATATAAATAGCAGCTTCTATTTACCTGCAGGTATTATGTCTGCGTTTTACTCAGTCGGTCACGCAAGTAAAACTTTTTAAGTATAAAAAAACCACTGGCTGTACCAGTCATCGAAGAATGGTTCAAATAAAAGCTCAATGTGAGCAACTTGATTTAAAAAATCAAAGAAGAACGAATTATAAAATGCAACATTAACTTTGTATTGAAAGTGTATTTTGAAAACCCTTAAATGAAAGTCTGACGAATATGTTAATTTCATCCCGGAAGTTTTTTATTATATCATTGTTCTACAACAATAACAACAAAAGTACGTTCACCCTGATCCAGTTAAGTAGAGTTGAAAGGCATCTTTTTTTTCTAAATTGAAACAGCGTTTTCTCTTTTTCTTTTTTTAGATTTTTGATAAAAGGAAAACGGCGTTTACAAAGGAAGGCGTGAGTGTACTAAAAAAAGCAGCTAGGTGCGTTATCAAATTTATGCGAGTTAAGCTCGAAATACACGCTGCTTTTTTTCTTGAGCTTGCGATGCAATTTTGAATATTTTGTTGCGGCAAAATCCGCCAGCGAAAATGCCGAATATATCGTGTCTGACAACAAGGGCAGCAACGTTATTTCTTCAACAAAAAAATTTGTTACAGAAAGTAGTCCAGAGTTTGAAATTTCCTCTGCAACATTTTGAACATTATCAATCACGATTGGTGTTCAGGCCTCAGTTGTTAACCCCTAGTTAAATCTAAGAAAACCACTTATTTTAACCATGGTAAGCGCTATTAAAACCGCTTTCCAACAACTGAGCTCAGCTGGTAGAGCAGTAATGTGACAGATCCATCAAACATCTCCACAAATATTAAATGAAAATTGTCACTCATCAGAAGAAGCTCCAGTCAGTTACCTCGTCTTTTTGACAGGGTCTGTGTGTACACGACAAGGTGGCTCCATGTATGTAGAACTTTTATTTTGCTGACGTCGATGACGAGGCGGACGTGGCGATCGGGGAAACAAACTACTCGGTAAAATACCATAAAATACCACAATTTTACATTTTTGTGATAAAGCTACAGTAATTGACGCAATATGAATTGGTACGAATATATAGTGTTTTTAATTATTTCGCCCAAATCGATATCTATATTTATCTATATCAATATTTGGGATTCTTTAATTTCCCAGTGTTTGTTCTTGTAACGTAGCCTGTGTACAGCCGTTTCCCACCCCTCCCCCGTATGGGGAAAACCCGGGTTTTTCCACGTAGAGGGGGAGGGGCTGGAAACGCCTGTACACAGGCAAGTTGTAACTCAAGTTCATTATTTACGTACACATGCATGTGACAAAAGACAAAAGTGTCGTTATATGTTTAAAGACCTTTAACCCCCGGTGACGGATATATGTAAATTCTAAAAATTTCTTGGGCTTCCTGTCTTATCCGGGACCTTTTTGTACCCGGTTCGAATACGCATGTCGTAAAGTAAACACCGCTAGTCATTCTTTGACAACTTTCAAATTAAAAAAAAGAAATTTTTATTTTATAAAATTCCCTCTTCTTTAAGAAATCAAGGTTTTGGCATCAAGGTATGATATTATATTTAAATTTTTCTGAACTGTGTCATTTCCTTTTTATGATGTATCTTGAGAGCCGTGATCGACGTTACATCAACGTGGAATGGTCTACCATGTGCACATACAGTGGATGCATAACTTAAAATTTCATGTTTATAATAACCTGAAACTCTTAGATGAATTCCTAATGTGAATTTGAGTATGTTTTTGTGATACACACCTTTTATTTTGCCGTCTAAAGTTAATCGTTAGAGATAAAACTGTTAGTAAAACTTGCAACCAAACGATATAAAGCCGGCAAGGAGCTGATAGTCACTGTTATAAACTTAAGTTAATTGCTGTAGCCACTTCTAGTTGCACGCTAGCTGACTGATACTCACAAATGCATTGGAAATCAGCTGAGCTTTGCAGAGCAGAGTTTTCTTCTATTCAACTATCCATGTTTACTAAACAGTACACTACTATAAACATAGACAATGTTGATGGTCTAAAGCACTACTCTAGACAGGGGTGTCCACAGCACAGTTCAGCAAACAAAAAGACTAATTCATGAATCACAGACTTGTAACTTTCTGATATTTTCCCAAAAACAAGGAAAGTTTATTAGAAAGCTGCTTAATTATTTGCATGTTCTACATCATTCAAGCAGTCTTTAACTACAGGTGTATACAGTCATTTCAGAAAATGTTGTCGCTGATCGGTTTCCAGCCTATGCAACTCAATGGAAAGGGATGATGGATAGAAATCACTGAGGCGACTACTATTGCTGAGGTGCATCCATACCTGTGGGAATCCAAAGACAATGAAGCGGTAGCCATGTTGGATGACCAAACAATAAACGCTAATGAGAAATCTTTTGTTGAAGGTCAACCAAGATGGCTGCCGTGACGTCACATGCACCCCAAGAATACAATGAATATCTAATTAGTCATGCCTCGAGCTTATAGTGCAGACCTTCACTGGCAAGTGGTGTGGATGGTTCAGGTCTTTGGCATGACGAATTAGATATGCATTTTATAGTCGCCTCATTGATTTCTACCTGTAGTCCGTTTCTGTCAAGTTATGCAGGCTTGAGGCTGAGCAACTATTTGCTATACCAATTGATTTACCACATTTAAAAAGACCTGACATTTATATATACAAGTTCATTGTGTTCACTAGTTATCATATTAGTCACTTTATTTTTGGCTTCTTTCATTCATTTGGTGTTGCTGTCTATGAAACCTCAAGTTCCAGTGATACATAAACTCCATTCAGCTAATTATAACCTTCTTAAAATCATAACATTGCTGTAATAATAAAGGGTTATTAACCAAGCATGAGGTCTGTATGGGAAAATATCAGACTGAGGTCTTGACAGTATGGGCCGAGCGTAGCGAGGTCTGTGCAAAAAGACGGAGGTCTGATATTTTCCCATACAGACCGAGCAAATGAGGTTAATAACTTATTTATTATATGGCTTTGAGAAGTCCCGCCAAAACAATTGCTAAACGCAAACTTTTCTTTTCATCCGGGACAGCGGTCCTCATATGGCAAAATACAGACCATGCGTTAGCCAATCAGAATTCAGGAAATTATCTAGCCATATAATACTGATAATTATATAATGTGTATTGATTGGTCATAAATATGAATGTGAAAAGTGTGGACCAAAGGTATTGGAATGTCAATAAGATATCAGTGTACTTGATAAAAAATTCAGTATAAATTAATTGATGTAATTGACTTGGCAATAACTTGAATATACATTGTCTTCTTGCTTTCCAGAAAATGTTAATTTTATAACTGAAATGAGTCAGTAATTCACTAGCATGGGCCGAGATAGCAGGTATTGTTAATGAATTTTTGTGTGATTACATGTATGTTATGGCAAAATGTTGTCATTACAATGTATCCTGATCTGTTCATTATCAGAAGTATACTTTTATTAATGCAAATGTAATTGTTAGTATTTTATTGCATCAACAATCATTTAGTATTTGTGATATTCATTAAGGATGTTTGCCTAAACAGTAATTCTTTAACATACAATAATGTGCAATATACTGCTGCAATATACAGTACATGTCCAAGCAGTACTGACCTGAAATCAAATTTGACAGGCGGAGAAGATCAGTGTCACCTAGTGACAGGGACCGGCGTTCACCTGACAGAGACAGAAGAAAGAGATCACGAAGCAGAGAGAGAAATAGCTATAGAGATCAAGACCGGAGGAGAGAACACAGAGACAGAGACAGAGATAGGGGAAGAGACAAAGAAAGAGATAGAGGCCGAGATAAAGAACGGGATAAAAAAAGAGAGAAGAATAGAAGCAGAAAAAGAGAACATAGTAGCTCATCCAGTAGTAGTTCTTCAAGCAGAAGTCGCAGTCAAAGTAGCAGTCCAGAGAGAAGGGACAGGAAACGCAGGTCAAGAAGTCGAAGTACAGATAGAAAGAAACGCCGAAGAAGTAAAGAAAGGAAAAGGAAATCAAAAAGTAGAAGCCATAGCTCTTCAAGATCAAGATCAAGGAGTAAAGAGAAAGAGAGCAAAAAATCCAAAGTCAGGTATAGGGTTGATCTTTATAATTACAGTGAACCTACATGTATGTTCCTCTCCATTATCATTATTTTGAAAATGTGGAGATTAAAACAGGGTCCTTGCTACTCCTTAAACTCCTTGAAAGCTCCTTGAATTTCATTTACATTTTAAATTTAAAAGCCCTTAAAATTTAGAAATTCTGCTCAAACTCCTTGAAAACTCCTGAAATTTATACTTTTAACAAAAAAGTGTAAGGGACTTGAATGGGTTGGGAGATTAAACATAGAAATTAACTTTTTTCTTTTACATGTAAGTGAGGGAAGAGGATGTCCTAGTATTTCAGTAAAACAGTATTAGTAAAAAATTGGGTAACACTACCCCTTGAAAGATGGTTTTTAAGTCCTTGAATACTCCTTGAATTCCCCTGAGATTTTAAATTCATATCTCAGCACAAACCCTGTTAAAATGTCAGTTATACTGTAAAATTTGCAACCCACTTTCCCTTTTATTGTCCAGTCACCTTTAAGTAATACATGCGTATTTGTAAAAATTTCTTTGTTTATGTAGTAATAAGGTACTAGTCAGGTTCTATAATACATTACTGTTAGTATCAATTTATTTTTTAGCAAAGAGAAAAGAAGCAAGGATGAGGAGAATAGTTCAGAAAGGGATAAGAAAAGCAAAGAGGTATATGGCTCATGGTCTTTTAAACCAAAATTTTAAAATTGCATGTGTTTTTCAGAAGCGTGACTCAGGCATCTGATTGGTAGATCTAGAATGCTGTTGACTCTAGCCAATCTAATGCCTTCCAGAATCACAGTACAACCAGGATGACCACCACAGGAAAGATGGGACATAAAAAATAGGTTTAAAAAATATATGCAGTGCTATGTTTTGCTTTTTTATTTTCAATATTTATATATTTTATATTCCTTCGGCGACAGCGTTGGTTCAAACTCTCGCACTATGTTGACAGATTTTCGTCAAGAAAACTTTTGTAGAGCAAAAGTAGCAATGAAGATGAATTTATTTAGGATTCTATCAACAATAACACGTAGATTTACGACAGTTTTTAGGTCAAACAGAATGGTAAAGCGGATTATTATTGCCGAGCAAGGAGTCTAAGTCCGTTTGGCGATCGAAGGTTCGAACTCTGTTTTCGCTCTACTTTCGTCAAGAAACTTTCCCAAAAGCAGAAATAATAACTCTAGTAATATAGATGAGTTTATTTAGGATGTAGAAAAAGAAAAAAAATAACAAACTAGACGATATTTCTATCTCGGGCGACCTCACTTATATCACTCGGGCGAGCAGGTCAATTCTCGGGCGACCTTGTCTCAGGCAACTTGGCCATCGGGCGACTTAACCGTAAACCTAATTGCCATTCACACTCAGAGTTATGAATTGAACAATAATGAAAAAATTAATTAATTAATTAAAAAAAAACCTAGTTGATGTTCCTGTTCTCTATAAAGCATGAAGTCTGAACTTTCCTTTTTGTGTCTTGAATGCAGTTGATTTCTTTACAGCTGTACTCATTTACATAATTAGGTCATACATTTTGTGACATTGCTAAAATAAAATTACACAAGTAATATACGTTATAATTAATATACCCTTAAAATTTTAGGGAGAAAGAGATGCATCATCTGATGCTGTTGACAAGGTACATGTAAATCCAATGTAAATACTTTTTAAATTAAAAGTTAAAAATGGGAAGTACAGAAAGTTGATAAGCAGTTGTCACCCATTTAGGTGTGCCCTTTCGTTTGTTTGCTTTGGTTCTTTCAAGGCTCTTGAAAGGGGAGGGAGGAATGGGAGGGAGGGGAGGGGATCCAAACAGATTTGCCCTTCCACCTCCCACCCCCCCCCCCCCCCCCCCCAACCCCCTCCCCTTTTGAGAGCCTGGCTATGTAGGCTATCACAGTTGCTTCTTTGTGTGCTACCTGTTGCTCTGCCAATTTGCCCCAGCCCCTGTAGGGGTTGAGTTTCAAACTTTCACTGATCGTGGGCAATCAGTTTGACACTGACAATGCCAGGAGTTGACCAGTAGTAGATACAGTGTTGCCATGGTTACCTCATTGCATGCTTGCCATTGCTCCTTGCTATCAGTAAAAGCCCTTCCACATGAGCCAATTTGTAAATAGTTAGTTACATAGTTCTAATCCACAAATTCATATCATAATTAATGTGTATTCTTGATAGATTTCAGAGCAGACAAATTTGGACCTTGAGATGCAGAAGAGGAGAGAAAGGTACATGTATAATTTACTTCTCTTATTAATAAACATTAATTTTAAGCACTCTTCTGTTTTTAACACTTTTGACAAACTTTAACAAATGTTTGTAACAGAGTTGAAGCCTGGAGAGCAAAGAAAAAGAAGGAACAAGATCTTCAAGATGCCCAGAAAAGAGTTGAAGAAATAAAAAAGAAGAAGGCTTGGAGTTTGGAGGATGATGAGGAAGATGATGAAATTGACAATCCCATTGAAGATGATGATGATGATGAGGTTTGTGTCAAAATACATATTAACTAATTAACATTACATGTACTTACTGTATTTTATTGTAATATTCCATTCCTGAAAATCCAGGGCAACATTTCATGTCAAGATAAAATAATTATAGCACCTTCCCCCTGATTCATTACAAGCTATTAAAATTAGAATAAAAAAGTTAGCTTCTGTTAAGATGTGACACTATATTTACAGTAAATATTATTTTTTCTTACTAGGAAAATAAAGACAAAACAAAAGGTTAGTATGGTCAGTAAGTGGTCAGTAAAAGTTAGTTTTGCAAGTTTTGAAAATAAATCGTAAAATTTATTAATAAACTGTTTGCTACAATTTATCTTTACAGATATTTCTAATGGTAACAGCAAAGCAGATGAGGTACATATGCATTTGAACCCTTTGTGTCCAGGCTTAACTTTTTTATCGAAATACAATGTTTGATATTTATTTCAGAGAGAAGACATTGATCCACTTGACGCTTTTATGGCAACAGTAAATAAAGAGGTATGGTAACATGTACACAGTGGCAGAGCAGCTTTTGTGGGATTATAAGCTCTTGCTCATGAATTCAAAATATTAATAAATAATTATTGTTTCATGCAGAATATCTGTAGTTTAACAGGTACCATTGAATATCTGTTAATATATTTTACTAATTTAAGGTGAAAAAGGTGAATCCAATTGATCAGAAAAAGCTTGGTACAGGAAAAGCAACTTTGGTGACACACGTTGTGTCCAAGAAACCTTCAGTAAGTTTCTTAATATATGTACAGTGTTGCAAAATCTTATATTATTTTTTTATATAATCAATAAATGGTACATTTATGTATTGGATATCAATGATAATTAAGGATCATTTTGACAGAACAGTGATTATAAATAATTACAATTTAGGTTTTAATTTACTTGACTGCCATTTTGTTTACTGTGAATAAATGTACATGTATTCTGATAATAGTTTGATTGTTATTTTATTAATGATTAATTATTTTATCAGGGTCAAGTTTCTAAAGGACATAAAGGAGAACTCATGGAAGTCAATCCAGATGCCATGGAGGTGATACTTTATTATCATATTTTTATTCCTTCATTTCATTTCATTTTCTTTTCTCTTACCTTTTTTTCAATTTCCCATTCCTTCCCTTTTTTCAATTTCTTATTCATATACAGACAAGTTCATGTTGTTCCTACTTTTTATATCCTTTAGTATTCTTCTGAAGAGGAACAAGAGGAAGAGGATTTAGAGGCCACTTATGCAGGGTACAAAACCAAAAAGAAGAAGGTATAGTGGTAAAATACAGTACCTACAATCTTAGACATAAATGTTAAGAAAAAAGTGGCATTGTCATGTCCAATTCAAATAGTTCTAAGTATTTCTTACTGCAATATTTACGCTTTGTTGCCCCCTTCCCCTGGGATCAACGTTGCAGGCTGACGGAAGCTTCTGGGCCCCCAGGTGATAATGTCATTGTGTTGGGTGGAGGGTGGGGGAGGAGTGATTTTGGCCCCAAATGTGAGGTGACACACGCATTTCTTCCAAAACAGGAAAATTCTTAACCCTTTTTGTCCAAGATTGTAAGTCTGATCTTTCTTAGCCATGGCTAGAGCAGACAACACAGTTGTATTACATGTAAAGTTCTATAGACCTTGTCTAAGGTTTTTTCATCACTCAATCACTGACATCCCAGAGTTTGTTGATTTTTGTTCTACAGTGAACTCACACTAAGGCAGACATTTTTGCAGACAGTATGGGGCAATTTACAAGGGTGAGACCAGGCAAATGTGTCTGCCTTAGAGAGGTGTCTAGATTACAGAGGTGTCTATGTTGAAGGAGTTCACAGAAACTCTTTTGTATCGACGGTACAATAAAAATGGCTACCTATTTTTTACATACATATAGGTTTTCAATTAAGTTACATTTTGTTTTCTAGGATTTGCAGCCAACTGACCATAACACAGTTCACTATGCATCATTCAGAAAAGATTTTTATGTTGAAGTTCCTGAATTAGCCAGAATGACACCAGAAGGTAAAATCATATCATTATCATTATCAACAGTGACAGTTTAAGCAGAGTTGTAACAATAATAATCTTTATTTTACATGTCAATCCGAAATAGCAGTTAATACAAACCACTAAATGGGGACACAAAATAAGATAATAAATATAATAACATAAATGAATTATCATTATCATTTAATCTTTGCCTTCTTAGCTACAGTGTAGGTTGCTTTATTTATTGCAAAGACCATTCAATGTACATGATATAATTGACATTAATTAAAGTGTCTGCACATTTGCCTGTGATTTACATTTATTTGGTGTTTATATCTCTATCAGAGGTTGATGAATACAGATCAGGACTAGAGAACATTCAAATAAGAGGTAAAAACTGTCCAAAACCTGTCAAGACCTGGGCACAAACAGGAGTTAACCTGAAAATACTGGATGTACTTAAAAGGTAAGAAATGCTTATACACCTACTGCTCTAAAATCCCAAGCCTTGAACTCCACTGGGTTGTTCAAGGGGATATTATTTAGCTGACATAATAAATCATGGAAAATATTACTAATTTAGCTAGTGCTTGCATTTTTTTTTACAGAAATAATTATGAAAGGCCAACACCCATTCAAGCTCAGGCTATCCCAGTTGTCATGTCAGGAAGAGATATGATTGGTAGGTAAAAATGGTTATTTCATTTGTCCCATCCATCCCTCCCTCCCTCCCTCCATCCCTCCATCCCTCCATCCCTCCATCCTCCATCCTCCATCCCTCCATCCATCCCTCCATCCATCCATCCATCCCTCCCTCCCTCCCTCCCTCCCTTCATTCATCCATTCATTCATTCATCCATCCATCCATTCATTCATTCATACAAAACAAACCACACTGTAAATATATTGCAAATTTACCCACAATCACTCATTATGCTGGCATGATTCTTAGTTGTTAGAGCATGCGTATCATGTGATGGGCTCCAGTAGGTATTAAGTACCAGTTAAGTCACAAAATGTTTTTCTGAGTTTCTCATACACCTGTAGGCTGTGCACCTAAGCAATTCAACTTTCCCTATTTCCCTTTGATTTTTTGCCAAGTGGCTTTCAGAAACCATATCAAACAATTCCCTATAAAAAAAAAAGTCAGCTGGTTTCACTTTTGTTAATTTTTGTGGCATTTAGAGCCTAAAATTTGAATGAAAACTTCCAGATATTGTAGGGAAGAAATAACATCACATTGTCCACCATCTTGGAAATGGCTTAGAAACCTCGCCTTTTTGGTAAACAGGATGCCCAATAATAAAAACACAGGAAGCCCAGTGAATGACAGCAAGTGTTTGATATGAAGGAAATATAGGGAAGCAAGGGTGACCGAGCGGTGAAAGCGCCGGTCTGTCACCGCTGTGGTCCCTCGTTCGATCCCCGGACGGGGCATCACATGTGGCTTGAGTTTCTTGTTCGTTCTCTCCCTTGCTTCGAGGGTTTTTTCTCCGGGTTCTCCGGTTTTTCCTCCCTCAGTAAAAACGAGCTAGTTTCGATTTAAGCTGTGCTCCATGATCAGACATGGGTCGTATGGTGGCTGCTACGTGTATGTGTATGTACATTTGTATGTAAATGTGTGATTGTTCAATTGTCTCATATTGAAAGCGCCCTTGTAAACCTTCAACTCGATCACGTTGAGCTGCGCCCTTCGCAATTCAGCACTTAGCTGCAAGGAAGGGTGATGAGCTACTCCTAATTTATTTATTTTTATTTATTTATGAATGTTTTACAACTCACTTATCAATGAACTGCACCTATCCCTTTTCAGCACACTGACATTATTTAGTTAGTGGACAAAATTCACTACACCATACTTACCAGGAGAGTGGAAATGAAACAACTAGCATACTACCTTAATTACTCTTTTATTTCTAGGTATTGCTAAAACTGGAAGTGGAAAAACATTAGCTTTTTTGATCCCCATGTTTAGACATGTAAAGGACCAACCACCTCTTGAAAGAGATGAAGGACCCATTGGTAAGATACTTTCATGAGTGACATAGAGTGGTTTTCGTATGAGTGGGAACACTTTGCGGTTACGATACGATACAGTTACAACTACAGGAATAATATTTCAAATGTTTTTATAGAAACTATGATACTGGTACAGTGACGATATGGTACAGTAAGTTTCCCACTCATACAAAAACGACTCTATTACATAGATGTGAGGAAAGACATTACTTCTGCTAATAAGAGTGTGTGTGTGTGTGTACATGTCTGTGTTTGTTGCTTCTGCTTCTGCTGATTTTGCTGATGAAAACCAGGCTTATATTTCAACGTGGTGCATTTACACACAGTATTGAATGACATATTGGATTTATGCTTTTAGCTATTATTATGACACCAACAAGAGAACTTGCTATCCAAATACATCGTGAGTGTAAAAAGTTTTGTAAAGCACTCAATTTACGTTCAGTTTGTGTCTATGGAGGAACTGGAATCAGCGAACAGGTAAATCAATGAAAATAAAATATGGAGAGAAGAAAAACGTATGCCACAAAACATAGTTAAGAGTCATAACTGTATTCTCTCCACATTTTAACTTCATTTGTGTATCTCTTAGATTATACACATACTAGAAATGTGAAGAAATTGAATTTTTTAATTTATACAATGTTTATCAAGCTATTTTATTCAATCAACATGCATGAAGTATTCTGCAATGTCATCTGTGCATTTGTACTTCATACATATGTGGCTCACAACCAGATTGTGCATAATCTACCAATATTATTACATAAGTTGTACATTAACTGTGTATTGCTTCATTTTCAGATAGCAGAACTTAAACGTGGTGCTGAGATTATTGTGTGTACTCCTGGTAGAATGATTGACATGCTTACTGCAAACAATGGTAACAACTTGACTTTACTATTTAGAATGCAGCACATACTGTACTTTAGTATCACATTAGAACTACTGTGCAGTACTGGATAATATTCCCCAAACAACTCACTCTACAAATACCCCCCAATAGTCCCTTTCACAGTTACCTGCGCCATCTTGAAAGGTAGCCATGCCTTTGCATCGAAGCAAGACGAACGGTGAGCGTGCAATGATAGATACCTTTTTAAACACCTAGGACAATTATTCACAGGTCTCTATTATTGCAAGCTCACCATTTGCCTCGCTTCGATGCAAAGGCATGGCTACCTTTCAAGATGGCGCAGAGACCTGTGAAGGGGACTATTGTGAATTTACACGTTGTCTTATTTGACTCATTTTTGGCTTTCTATTGTATTAGGTCGTGTTACTAACTGCAGAAGGTGTACATATTTGGTGCTTGACGAGGCTGATCGAATGTTTGACATGGGTTTTGAACCACAGGTATATCTATTAGTCTTGTTTCATAAAACCTTGGTTACTTGTAATCATTCACTACCCATACAGTATTATCCATACAGACACGTCTTTGGACTGGTCAATGATTTTGCTCTATGCCTCTTTAATTTGAGCAAGCAAGCTCAACCCATTCTCACTAAATGTTCTCTGTCAGGTAATGCGTATAATAGACTGTATCAGGCCCGACAGACAAACAGTGATGTTCTCAGCTACGTTTCCTCGTCAAATGGAGGCCCTTGCAAGGCGAATACTTAGTAAACCTGTTGAAATCCAAGTTGGAGGTAGAAGTGTTGTCTGCTCAGATGTGGAACAGAATGTGGTGAGTGGATTGACACCAAGAAAGTTTGACTTTGTTGGCCTGAACCTGAATCTTTTGTTGTATTATAATCATACAGGGTGTAGAGTTGGGCCTTTTTTTAGCATTTTTCTCTGTAAAAATTTCTTTGTTGCCTGTACATAATGATACGCTGTAGTGCAAAAGAGGATAGATAATCTAGTGGTTATGGCTCTCATGCTTCTTTTTAGTACTTAATCCCCAAATTAAGTACTTTATGTTAACGGAGTTAGTTATTCTCAGTCCATAAGAATTTAATATGTCATAAAAGTACATGCAATTCAGCATAATTTCGTTGTCTGTGACAGGTTGTTATAGAAGAGGATCACAAGTTTCTGAAGTTATTAGAATTACTAGGAATCTACCAAGAACAAGGTATGCAAAATTACTCTGTAAAAGATTTCAATTTAAAAAGACGCTTCTTATAGAGATAACATTCATATGATTTTTATGTGAAACACACACCCCACTTAAAATGCCTTTGCGTAGCAGAAACAAAGGAAAATTTAATATTTCATTATGGCATCACTTTTGGTAGAATATACTGGGTGCCACCTTGTGATTATTCATTATTGTTATATTTTGTTCTTTTGTCAAACAGGCAGTGTATTAGTATTTGTGGAAAAGCAAGATTCGGCTGACGCATTGTTTAAGGATTTACTAAAGAGATCATATCCGTGTTTATCGCTGCATGGAGGTATGTCCAGCAAGCCAGGGTAATGGGAATGGGATCTATGCAAGAACAGTGCAATTGACCTCTGATAAAATCCTGAATTCTCCTTTAGAATTTATCAATCTTCGAAGAAAACTTGGAATTTGATCACTTTTTTGCAGAACCTTTGAGTAACTGTACATAGACTTTTAGACCAATGAAATATATCGGAGAAGAGAATATGTTATCTGTGTTTATTGAAAAGAAAATATATTTCTTCCGTTTTAGGGATGGACCAGTTTGATCGAGATAGTACCATAGCAGATTATAAGAATGGAGTTACTAAACTAATGGTATGTATAGTGAGTCACTCACTCATTAGCCTGCCTGTAGGCTCAAGGGGGAGGGGGAGAGGGGAGGGGAGAGGAAAGGAAGGGAGAGCCTGCACGAACGCTATTGTTTTGAAAATACACTCAGTTCGTCCACGAACGGAGCCATCTCATTGGCTGAGGTTTCTGAAGTGATGACATTTGTCACATGAAATAAACCAGACTGGCCCATTTTCAGTGGTAAACAATGCTGTTCTTACCAGATATAATAGAAGATGAAGTCATTTTGAATTTAAAGTCAAACTAAATAGAAAGATTTCGATAAAAATAATTCAATGGCATTGAAAATTTTGCCATAAACAGGACACGTGGGGAATATTGTCAACTGTCAAAATTGTGACAATGTTTATCTGCAATATGATTGGCCAAAATTGACCTTTATGCTTCTTAAGAGTAATCAAACATAACGGGAGTGTATTTTCAAAACGATAGCATTCGTACAGGCTCTCCCTTCCTTTCCTCTTCCCTCCCCTCTCCCCCTTGAGAGCCTGTAGGCAGGCTACTCACTCACTCACTCACTCACTCACTCACTCACTCACTCACTCACTCACTCACTCACTCACTCACTCACTCACTCACTCACTCACTCACTCACTCACTCACTCACTCACTCACTCACTCACTCACTCACTCACTCACTCACTCACTCACTCACTCACTCACTCACTGTCTGACTGTCTGACTCAATGAATGGCAATGAGTGAAGTGGATGGATGACTAATCAATCGATTGATTTGGTTGTATGTACTGTTTGTTTGTTTGTTGTTTGATTGGTTAGTTATTTTTGTTTGTTTGTTTGTAATCTCATTTTCGATCTATTTTGTATTAGATTGCAACATCAGTAGCTGCACGAGGTCTTGATGTAAAAAAACTCAATCTAGTAGTAAACTACGACTGTCCAAATCACTACGAAGACTACGTACATCGAGTTGGGTAAATTCACATTTTTTGTTACTGTCTTTGTTGAAACACTTCCACAACGTTCATGAATCGTTGTGTGCGGATAAGTCCTACAGTTGCATTATCATACTTACAGATTTGATAGTTGAAACACAGTGTCATTTACCTTTTGTGTAGCTTGCGGTGTAGAAAAAGTTTCTTTGAGGGAGATGGGGGTCTAAAAAGATTGGGTTTGCTGTGTTACACAGGAAACCCAATTCTCTCCCCTTTCCCCTCAAGAAACACTTGCTACGCAGGCCACCTTTTGTGGAAAATAAAGAATTTGTGAGTAAAGTTTCTTCTAGTGGGGAATGTTGATGTAAAAAATCCAAGCCACAGACAGGGTTTGAACCTGTGACCTTATGAGTACTGGGCTTCTGTGGTGCGTGAGCAGGCCGTATGTGTGCACGTGATTTGTACCACAGCAACCCCAGTAGCTCAGTCGTTAGAGCGTCTGAACGGTAGTCAGGTCACGGGTTCAGACCCCGTCGGAGATCGAGTTTTTCCAAGTCATTTTCCACTCATAGAAGCTCTGTACACTTAGCTTAAAGAGTGACAATTCCATTGAAAGAGAGATTGTTTTTTCTGTTGTAACAGGCGTACTGGACGAGCTGGCAACAAAGGCACAGCTTACACTTTTATCACTCCTGAACAAGGACGGTGAGATTTGTGTCCATGAAATGTTTTTTTGTCTGATTATTTAAATTTTAACTCATTAGTTCTTGTATCTGTTTATTTTTGCTAATTTATCTATTTTTACTATTTTATTTATAGATTTGCTCTTGACATTCTTAAGGTGAGTACATTGTGATAAATATCCTAGCGTCATCGACAGCACTGCAGTGGTCACACTGATCATGTCAAAAGCAGTACCAACCCGTACTGCTTGTAACACTCAGATCATCGTCGTCATCATCATCATCAACATCATCATCATCATGTTCACAGTTTCAGTTTTTCACTGTATAACAGCATTTGCCACTATCATCATAAATACTCTTTTCTTGATGCTTCGCTGTTGATATATAGTGTTTTTGACATATTTTCCCCTTCCATATCGCTTCTTTCCAGGCCTTGGAAAACTCTGAGATTCTTGTGCCAGGAGACCTGAGAAATCTCGCTTGTGAATACATCGAAAGCCAAAAAGCAGTAAGTGTACTCCCACAATACAGTACAATACAGTACACAAGACATTGTAAAAGCCGGTAGAAGAGTTCATAAAGAGTAATTCTTGATTTGATTTTCATGCTTTCGCAGGAAGGCAAACAGATTGTTAAAACAAGTGGCTTTTCAGGAAAAGGTAAGTGTCATTGTCATTGTCATAATAACTCTTAGACCCGTTCCATACGCCCTTTCATGTACCTAATAATTGCTGCGGTATCAAATTAAGTTCAAAAGAGCGCCGCCTGAATCAATTCGGTACGTTAGCTTTAGGTGCTAAAGCAATCGTTGGTTCGACAGGGTCTGTTACATTGTGCGGCAGAGGAGTGGTTCGACAGAATTAAGTACGCCGTCTGAATCCGCAACCGCTGCTCCAAAGTCGTCTACTGACCTCAATGTAGTATTAGATACGGTAGCAATTAGGTACATGATCGGAGCAGCGCGACTATGGAACGGACCTACTCCCTAACAGCGGTAGACTCTAAGACCATGTTGAAACTATATTTATTCATTTCTTTCTTGTGTCGTATTTTAGGTTTTAAATTCAACGAAGAAGAAAATAATAAAGTTAACGAAGCAAAGAAACTGCAAAAATGGGCTCTAGGACTGCAAGACTCGGATGACGAGGCCGAAGCAGCAGAAAAAGAAGTTGAAGAAGTAAGATATTCTTGATCGTCTTGAGTATTGGCCTGTTTATGCATGTCCTTATTACTTGGACACTGGGATGTTTGTTTTGTTTGTTTTCATTTGATTTCGTTTGTTTATAATTGCTTACTCTAGTGTTTGTGTGTTGTATGATTGTTTTGGTTTGCTTCATTTGTGTTCCTTTCTTTGCTTGTTCAGTGTCGGTTTTTCTTGTTAACTCTTGCTAATTGGTTCTCGATATATAAAGGAAGTGCCAATGGACTGGTTCGTTGTACCAGGGGCTCGTTATACGGGGGTTAAAATTATTATATCCTCTGAAGTGTTTGACGCTGCAGAAACAATAGTTCGTTATAGTGAGGTTAGCGTTACATCCCGCGGTTTACTTAGCGTTCTTTCTCAAGATCAGTGTTCATAAATTGTAAATTTACCTGGTAGATTGACAAACGCTTGGACGCTGTGTTCAGTAAGAAGCCCCACATCAAGAAGGTTGTCCCTGTTGCTAACGATGCACAAATCAAAGGGGAACAAAAAGGTAACTGATGTCTTAAGTTGCAGAAGTACAGCCAATTACATCATCATCATCATCATCATCATCATCATCATCATCATCATCATCATCATCATCATCAGATCGAGCCTCAAATGGTCTGCTCTATGTTGTGATGTGACTAACGCTAACTCTTGATATCGTTTCCAGCCAAACTAAACCTCGCTGCTAGCATCGCTGCCAAAATAAACCAGAAGATCAGCGCTGGAACGAATGTAAGTACCTGTAGTAACAAAATGTATACCGTGGGAAGTCTGGGCACTAGCGAGTCAGCGATTGAAAAGCGAAGAAATTCTACTTTTAGCGACGAAAATGACATTTTATCGACCGAATTCTGCAATTTTTTTATATTTATTTATAATTCTGCAAATATTGTACACTGTGTGAAGTAGGAGCAAAAGTTTGATTTTTAAAATTTAGCGAATATTATTGGTGGAAAAAGCCGGCAAGAACAACGCTAAGGGAGGAGTAGAAACTGAGGAAAGTTGTTTGTCGTTGACTCCAGTAATTTCTATTATCACTGTCTAGAATCTCGATCCAACACAGCAAGCAGCAAGTCAAATTATCAAAGGTGGTACTGTTACAGCACTAACGGTAAGAGTTGGCATGGTAACGTATACTGATGGAAACAGTAGAATACTTTAGCTAGAGAGATAGGTACTGAGGCAGGCAGGCAGACAGACAGACAACAGATAAACAGAAATTCACACAGGGAGGCAGGCGACACACAAACGGACGGATGGATAGACAGTCAGGCAGAGCAGTGAGATACACAGAAGGACAGGCGTCCGAACAGGTACAAGGCAGGCAGAGAGACAGACAGCTGGACGGACGGTCAGACAGAACGTTGGAAAGCAGACGCATGAATAGCTTACAAATTTGAGGACCCTACTTGTGGACACTGACACGTACACAGACTGCAAATACACAAGTTGAATAGACGACAACCAGTCTGATCAAGATGAAGACAGAATATACATGTAGTAATACCATGATCACCTCGGGATCTATTGTTTTTGGAGGGACGTTTAATCGCTAACATCCCTCCCTCATGAATAGAAAGAGGGAAAATTAGTTCTAATATTCCCTCATTGATAATGAATGAGGGATGATTAGAACTAATCGTCCCTCGTCCATAATTAATGAGGGACGATTAGAACTAATCGTTAATAACTAATGTTATTCATGAGGTACAGCCCTCATATATCAATCATCGGGACGATCGGGACAACTTTGTACGCTGTCCCGAAACTCTATAACTTTGTAACGCACCGATACCTCTTACCACTGCACACTCTTACGCGTGTGGGATCTATGCATTCTATTTTGCGCATGTATGGGCATAACGAAGCAAAGAAAGCATTATGAAAAACAATTTAGCTTTCGAATTGATTAACAACCTATAAATACTTGTTCATTGTAAGTATATAACAAAGAAATCTATTTTCGAAAGTCCCCAGAGAACAGGGTTACGCACAATTGGTAAAAGAATTGTATAATATTTTCAAGTTTTGGATGAAGTATATTTTCGTTTATTTCCTCGGTGATCATGGTATTACAAAGTAATACCATGACTTCTTCGGGATATTAGTGATTAAATGTCCCCTCAGCCTCGGGAGGTTTAGTAAAAGTCCCTAGGCCTACGGCCTCGGGACTTCCACTAAACCTCCCTCGGCTTCGGGGACATTTAATCACTAATATCCCTCAGGGTCATGGTATTACTTATAAATAGACGCAATGTTGCAGACGGGCAGGCAGGCTGCCTGACAGACAAATTATACATATGGGAAATATAGGAACATATACAGACAGTCCATCCCACTAAACTCACATACAAACAAACTTTCAACTGCGTGTGACTGTTTTTCACATAATTCACTGTCTTAGGGTCTGGACCTTGCCAAGCAGTTAGCAGAGAAAATCCACAGTAAACTAAACTACGAAGGACCACAAGAAGAACCTAAAGAACAAGAACAAAAAGAAGTAGAAACTGAACGATATGAAGATGAAGTTGAGATTAATGAATTCCCACAGACTGCACGATGGAAAATCACTTCTAAGGTATAAAGAAAATACAAAGGTTTTTCTCACAAATCCTTGACAAGGAGGCGTTTTGCATAGAGAGTTATCGATAATTTTTACACACGAACAGATAACTCAAATTTAAAACATGTATTACGTGTATAAACAAAAAGTGATCCCGTATGTCTTTGTATTATTTGCAGGATACTATTATGGCCATCACGGAGTATTCAGAGTGCGCTGTCACTGTACGAGGAACATACTTTCCACCAGGTAAGGGGTACCGACTTGAAACGTTGTCGGTTTTTTTGTTGTTCTTGTTTTTGTTTTTGTTTTGTTTTGTTTTGTATTGTTTTGCTCTGATTTTGCCTCAGCCTTTACATTGCCTTTGCTTTTGTTCTGCTCTGCTCTGCTTTTGTTTTTGCTCTGTTGTGCTATGCTTTGCTTTGCTCTGCTCTGCTCTGCTCTGCTCTGCTCTGCTCTGCTCTGCTCTGCTCTGCTCTGCTCTGCTCTGCTCTGCTCTGCTCTGCTCTGCTCTGCTCTGCTCTGCTCTGCTCTGCCTTGCTCTCCTTTGGGTTTTGTTTACTTTCATTCGTTTCTAGTTGTTTATTTGTTTGTTTGTTTGTTTTTGTCGTTGTTTTGTCCTTTTTAAAAAGTGATTGGATTAATAATTTTCTGCTAAAGACCATAATGGTGACAACTTCCTGTTACTAAAAATAACCTTACGTGCCGCGAACATCGCACAGACACCAATCCATGAGTTTCACTCTCTTAGAATTATATTCTCTTGATTTCTGCTAATTTCAGGGAAAGAGCCCAAAGAAGGAGAAAGAAAAATTTATCTTTACATTGAAGGTAATAACCACAGTCCCTCAATAGTTCAATAGTTCATCCATCTATGTATTCTTTTTACTTCGGCCATTTCCTGTTGTATTATGTTCACACATACTACAAGCTCTCTTTTAATCCGTTTACATGAAGGCAAAGTCCTGTCACTCGACATAACCTTTTGGCTTTTAGAAAGGGAAAGTAAGACCAAATAGGTAGGTAGTGTTAGTGTTACCCTACCTTTATGCGAGGTCACTGACAATACAATACAATACATTTTTATTTCAGTACCATTAATTTACATTTTTTACATAATTATATTGACAATATACTTTAAAACAGGATATGTGATACAAGCCATCTACAATAACCGTAAGGCTAATCTAGGTAGATAGCTGTCTTCTGAAGTGGTAAAATATACGGTCAATCTTGATAAAAAGCAAAAAAGATTACAATGGTACTCACAAAGCACTATGAAAATAGATAATAGAGAAAAAAACATACATTTTTAATATATATATTCCATGCATTAAATTCATGAATCAATGTTGACGAGAGAAAACCTTGAATGAAATTGTTCCACTGAGTAAGACTTCCGTTGCTATCGTTCATTTCGCTACAGGTCCGTCAGAACGTGCCATTCAACTTGCTAAAGTAGAAATCAAACGTATTGTTAAAGAGGAACTCGTACGTCTGGTAAGAACTGTACACTCACATCAATTGTAATTGTAAATTGTATATTGATATCACAGATGGTCACCTTTCATATTGTATACCCAAAGCATGATGTCTGCATACAGGCTAGCGGTCCGTTTCTCGAAATACTTGATAACTGTATAAGAAACTGCATTAATTTTGTTTATACAGGATGAGTTTTGCAGCTAAGAGCTGATGTGGGCCTGTTTTCTCTCACACTCACTACCTCAACACTAGATTATTTTGCAAACATTGCTCAAATCACGTTGATTTTTGCTTTACGAGCTCACTAATTTACTGGGAAATAAAGGCGGTGTGCGAACATCCGTAAACTGAAATTGAAAATAAACGTCATCATGCATTCAGTACACTCATTGCAACAAATTTGCATTTTGTATGAGAATTGGACCACAGAAGTAATATGAGTCCTTTATTTCAATATTCCCCTCCCCCATTCATTGTTTAAGGAATATAAAAACACGCGCGCATGTCTCTGTACTGTGATATAAACACGATGGAAGATGTAGAGCAAGAGAAAAGCAAGCTTAGGAACACGAGGCGTACCGAGTGTTTCTCTTGCTTTTCGAGTGCTCTACATCTTCCAGAGTGTTTATATCACAGTACAGAGACATAAGCGATCGTTTTATATTGCTTTTGTATAATATTTTCGACGTTTTTTTGAGCGAGCCATGTCTCTGTCCTCTGATATAAACATGGTAGCCAGCCAATCAGCGCGCGCGTTATATCTGAAATATTAGAAATGCTTAGCGCCTGGGAGTCTAACCACTGGCAAGAGAGCATAAATAAGAGAGGGAAACTTGTTAATGGGGCGCGCGCCGTGATAATTCCCATCTGTGCTATTTTAAGTAACCGGGTGCAGTTTAATTTTCGTCTTACCCTACTCCCGTGCGTCATAATTTGACACTTTCGGACCCAGAGAGTTGAGTTTTCAAAAACAGCGTTAAAATTAAAGTTATCTTAAAACTGCTGTTGTTCATATTATCTACCATCAAAAGTGTGTACTTTCCGATTACAAAAGAACGATTTTGATGAGAAAAAAGGCAAAAACGTCGAGGATTTTGTTGCGTTTTTGAAAGAGATTTTAGCGGAAATGCGCGCACTACACGTCATCGAGAGCGTGCTTAGGTTTATTCAAAATTTTCGCTCATTTAGATGAGAAAAACTCGTTTGTTTTTATATTTTTTTTATGTAAATTATTAATTGGACATGAGATGCCTTTTCGTGGAATCTAGAATAAATTTGGTATCGATTGTGTAATTTTATGAAGCTCAAATCGCGAAATTCCACTCGTTCAATTTTTCGACGCACAGGAGTAGGGTAAGACGAAAATTAAACTGCATCCGGTTACTAAAAATAGCACAGATGGGAATCATCACGGCGCGCGCCCCATTAACAAGTTTCCCTCTCTTATTTATGCTCTCTTGCCACTGGACAACATTAATCAGGGAGAGGGGGTGGAAATGTCTCAATAACTTAGAATTTCCATCCATTTTTTCACAAGTGTCGCTATGTAAATTGCCAGCATGAGTAGATATGAGAGTGAAGAGATATAACAAAGAATTGAAGAACATGGTGAAAGAGTCAGAAAAGAAAAAAATAGAATGAAAAATGTTAGTTAGAGGAAAGGGAAGCGACATGGTAGTTTTTGGAAAGGCAGTTGAGTATGCGATATTGTATTTGTCTAACATGAAAACATTTGTCATTTTCAGGGTACTTTCCGTGGACCACAGCAGACAGGCCGATACAAAGTTGTTTAACTGTGTCATTTATCTAGAGACTTCACAAGAACATTTGAGTGCCTATAAAGTCCGTATCAGATTGTAGTTACACTGGCTATAGTTTTCATACATCACCTGTACAGTATTCCATCGTGTTTGAAGAAAGGTGCAGTAATACGGCCAACAAAATCGTGCAGCATTTCGCGCAACGTTGCGTTGCAATTTGTAGAGCAAATGTTGCTCGTATTACCGCATCTTAAGGTCTTACGGTCCAGACCACAGGAACCCCATTGAGACTAAATGTAAGAATAAACTGTTTGGGATACCTGTGTTTGTAAGATCTGGGTTAGACGAAGCGTAGTAAAGGAGCTTTCTACCTTCTCACTTGAAGCCTGGATGCACGATGCAAATTTTCCTGCAAAGGCGAGTGCAACAGAAAGCCTCTGCAACATTGTAGGAACAGTTGCATCGTGTGCTCGGGGCTTTAGGCTCAATCAAGAGACCATAATACTAATCGAGCGAAACTCATTATTGATGTTTATGCGATATTCGTGGCGACTAAGGTCATTTTTAGTAACAACGACATTGCGCACGCAAGGCTCTCAAACAACAAAATATGATTGCCAAAGGCAAACGGCCCAGTCGGCGCGCACTTCAAAAATCAAATTTTGTTTGAGAGTCTTGCGTGCGCGATGGCGTTGTTACTAAAAATAACCTTAGTCGCCAAGAACATCGCACAGACATCAATACCGAGTTTCGCTCTCTTAGTATTATGGTCTCTTGGCTCAATAAAGGCTATGTTAGACTGAACTACAACTTATCACAACAATGTGCGGCAACACGTTGTGGTTTTTGAACGAGCTTCAAAAACACAGCATTGTTGCCATCAATTTGTCACAGCCAGGCGGGCCATGTTATGGCCGATTTACACTGAACAACTTTTACCTCCAACTGCTGCATGCAACTGGCTTACAACTTGACTTGCGTCTGATTTACACGGCACAAGTTTGGACCTTACAGTGCTACAATCAGACGCAAGTCAAGTTGTAAGACCTGGTTTACACTAGCGACATAACGACATAACGGCGAGGTCACGCAAATGCAAAACACAATATGTCGCCAGTGTAACCACAACAACGTCATAATAGGAACATAAAAACATGGACATAACGACATAAAGAAAAAACTGATTCTTTCTTGATGTCGTTATGTCAATGTTCTTATGTCGTTATGTCGCTATGTCGCTAGTGTGAACCAGGCCTAAGCAAGTTGCATGCGACAGTTGTAGGCAAAAATTGTGCAGTGTAAATCGGCCTTCACACAACTCCAAATTTTAACAATACAATGTTGCGCTTAAACTTCAGTCCACTGTCTCAACACTTTCGAAACTAGTGACATTCAAGCCGTCAATTTGTCTAGCTGTGGTTGATGTGACCCTCCCTTGTCTTTTATTTATTTATCTGTGCAATAATGAATTTTTAAACCTTGCTTTATTTCTGTGTATTCATACAAAAAATCATCTTCGTCTTTGATATGTATTTCTAACAATAGATCAAATAAATACTGGTAACTAGTATTTAACGTTGTTTATTACTTGTCGGTGAGATTGTATTGATTGTTGGTCCAACGTTACATCTGGGAAAACGTGTATTATTTATGGAAACCTGTACAGTCCTAAAAAGTGTCCGCGCAAAATCACGTTTTTCGTGTTAACCTCTCTTTTTGCTGCTTTGTAATTTTGGTTATTTGCTAAACCATTTCGAACGGTACCTGATCACGCATCACGCGCCAATCACGCATAACATTGAAGCCCTTTGCTAATTAGGGGGTGTTTACATGACACTAGGATCATCCTAGCAGGCGAGTCATCCTACCTGACATACATTTACTGCATTCTGTGTAGTAGGATGATCCTAGTACCCGAAGTGAATTAAGGCACAAAGTTCCATGTAAACAGATCAGACTGGCAGTAAATGTATATATAGCAGGTAGGATGATTCGCTTGCTAGGATGATCCCAGTGCATGTAAATGTCCTAATGAAACCATTTCCACGTGTACCGTCAGATTTCCTTTGGACTTGATCAAAGTTATTTCCGCAATCGATCTGTGGCCATACATTTTATCCAATCAAAACCTTCGCACAAATTTTCCGGTTACCAGACATTTTTAAGAAGTGCAGGTCAGGTCACTTGTAAATGAAAGGAAGTTTCTTCAGTTGTGCAATACATTAACAGGGCCCGCGGAGGGGGAGGGGCTGGTGGGGCTATACCCCACTACTTTTTCCCTTTTCCCATACTAGTCTCTTATATTATCCAATCTTAGCCCCACCACTTTTTCCCATACTGTAGTCTCTTATATAGCCCCACCACGTTTTCCCATACTGGTCTCTTATATAGCCCCACCACTTTTTAGGGTGCTCCGTACGTGGTCCCTGATTAATTGATCAAAGTGGAAGATGTTTGTGTATTCCATAGTTCATGCAGACCCGTTTTTAGCCAGCCCCGTGTACGGTTAAGCCAATTCATTACTCAAGTCTTTGTGAGACGTAGCTATCCAACTTCACGGAGCCTGAATTCGAACTGAAAAATGTTTCAATATCAAGAAAATATTAAAGATGGCCAAGAAAAATGTCTGATAGCGCTGTGAAATTAGACAACAGGTGCATTATATGCAGGGTATCCTTGAGTCAATGTAAATTATTCAAAATTACCAGCGAGAGAAACAGGAAATTTTTACATGCAGTGAACAATACGTGGGTCATTCTTGAAAACACAGAGGCTCAGACAAAGCTTAGCGGTTTAGTGGTCTGCAAAACATGAGGACTGAATGGGTATATAGGTACTTCATTTGTTTGCAATGATATCCACTATTAATACTAATCTTGATCCTGGTCCTATCCCTAGGACAAATGAAGTAGTAGTTCCGGTATGAATAGCAGAATGGGATAAATTTAGAATCCATTTTTGGCACTGACCTATCCGGCCCTTCCAAACAAACAAACAAAATTTTTACTAAAAAAATTATGTTTTTTGTTGTTGTTGTTGTTGTTATTCAATACATTTTCTTTCTTTATGGCATAATACTTTTATTGGTTTTTGTCATTTATTTTGTCTCCAAAAACGGTACAAATCCTATTAAACCTTTCCTTTTTAGCGTGAACAGCGTCCATTTTGACTTATTCACATTTTCCGGTACGACGCCGACATACCATGCTTGCAGAAGAAAGAAATATGTTTTAATCAATAGTACGAATGTCAACTACTGATCCGAAAAACCCAAAGGAATTCAAATACAACGAAATTTACATACATTTGTGTGTTTGGCGGGAAAGCCTTCAAATGCTAATATTTCTAAGCCAATGAAATACTAGCTCATGAAGAGGTTTGATTGACAGCTTATTCTAAGAACCGAAAGAGCTGTTTGGCTGACCGGGGACAGCTTTTCTACATGATCTGGATGTATCTGTTAGTCGAGTTGGACCAACTTTACTTCCACATTTGAGGCTGTTTAGAGCGTGGTTGAGGAGTGTGAATTGGGGAGAAAGCCTGTTGAGTGTCGAGAAAGCCATTAGAATGCCAACTGGAACTCATTCGGCTGGTAACAAGGCCAAAGGTAACATTATTCTACAATATTTCTGTTTGAAGCGCATGGATCATTTCGACGCAATCTAGGGTAAATAAATTCTAAAAATTGACCAGAAATTATCGAGTCTAACTCCAATTTTTTAACCTTATCTCAGCAAAGGAAGATTCCGAGGAGAAGAAGGTTGAGAGTAGAGATGCCGAGACTCAAACAGACCCAGAAATAACTGGAGTCGACGCTGACGACTTCGAGGAAGACGACTACAGCGAAGGCGAGGAGGATTCAGAAACAGAAAGCAGTGATGATGAAGAGAACGAGCGTCCTAAAACGTCCAAACAAACAGACGAAGAAAGCAATACTAGCAAAGGAACTGATACAAGGCCTATTCCTCGCAAGAAGATCGAACTCAAATATTATTTTGGTGAAGATATGCCAGATTCAGAGTTCAAAAAACGTAAGTTAATTTAAAATTCTAACCCAGACTTGCGAGCACATGGTCTGAAGGTGAATAAATTAGTTACGCTTACAGCTCGGTAAGTCAGCCATTTCCAGAGTAAGAAAACCTAAACTTTGAATCCTTTTTATAGAACATTAGGATATTTTTACCATAAAAATTGCTATTACAGTTTTGCAGTAATTCAATTAGCAAGGTACAACACTTCTCAAGAATATTTATTTTACCAACTCGTGGTCCATGTCAGTCATTAGGTTTAGTAGTAGCTGCATACACTGTAAAAAGGGACTGCCTTACTACCAGTCGTGGAATATTCATTTCTTAACTTATTTGTATATTATTTCCCATGCATAATTAGTGACGAATAAGTTTCTCGTGGGAAAAACTCGAATGTTTTGGGGGTCGCGATTTGCTAGGTGGAAATGTTGAATATTCATAATTTAGAAGAGCACGCTGGAATCACTCAGTCATGAAGCAAAGCACAGTGCAGAGTTTGAGGTTTAACAGTGTGTCTTGAGATGCTCTCAACCGAGAAAGACCAGTTTATTTTAATCGCTTTTGGAAAACCATTTTGAGACTCATCAGGGAAGCCATTTCAATGCCAACATGGCGTGTTTGCAACGCGCGACCATGGGATCTGAAACAACTCATTACTTGCTAGCAATTTACAGATAATTCCTAGCTTCAAATGCGGGAAATTTATTCGCGGATGCAATGTGTTAAGTCTATGGAAAATTAGTTTCGATTACGACGAAATACGAACGCTTTTTCAGAACCATAAAATTTTGTGTCGGAATGTCGTCGTATTACTTACATGTAGATTAGATAAGCACGTGGAAACGCACTGAAATCGCTCGACGCAAAAATGTATTTTTCTTCATTAATTCGATGGTGAAATAATATTTCGACTACCATCTCTTTTTTTCTTTTTTCCCTATTTCTTATGTACTAAATCAGTATTATTACGAGATATTAATTGATTGTCTTTGATGTAATTATTAAATGATGTGTTTACAGTTTCGATACATTTTGATCCAACAAACACCCTACATATCTACAAATTCCTTATTGAGTAGGTTATCTTTTAGAATTTAGTGAAACAGACAATCAATTTTATTTTCAAATGAAAAAAATACTAATTGTTTTACCCCCTAGAAAGGAAATTCATTGAATGTCACAAATTATATAGCATAATTCTCCAACTCAAGCTTTACTAAAAGTCCAATTATTTAGGCCTGTTGTCTGAATTTTCATTTTGATGCTCCACACTGGAAAATATTGACGAGTGCTTAATAAGTAGGCAAAGCTCATGAGAGTATAGAGTACAGCAAGTATATCAGTATTGTCTGACTGGTGATTTTTTCACTATAATGAAAATTGTAACCATCAATCCATTTTACACTCCAGACTTGAATAAAACAGTTAATATTAGCAAATCATTATTTTAACTTAAATTAGAATAAATTTATTTTAAAGGCCTAGTTTTAAAATGTGGATACGATGTTCATTTTTTTGTTTCTACCATATATACTTAGTTTGCAAAAGTAGTATTGTGAGTATTGCTAGCAAATGGTATCTCAAGTATCAGTTACTTTCTCTGGACAAATTAAATACAATCATGCTATTATTACTAGGCACTCAATTTGCAAGTCCAGGCAACTTCAAATTTGGGGCTGCAGGGGCAAATCAAAAGTTATCCTTCAGGACAGAGTGCAGCATGTCATTATTACCATTATTATTAATTTATTATTAAATTTGGGACTGCAGGGGTAGATCCAAGATTATCCTTCAAGAGGGGTGCAGCATTATAGAAAATTGAACCATTCAGAGGATCAGTATTTTGGAACAGTGTTGAGAAGAGAAGGGTCCAAAGTCATCCAGGAGGGGTGTGCCCATTGCACCATTCTCCTGAAGCTGTCCCTGGATGGCCTACTTTAAATACTCTGGAGAACATTCTTGCAATATATCATAAAATATTATATGTTGCAAATTATTTTCCATTAGCATATTTATCTGTAAAAATTCTCTTACAGTTGCAGAGGCTGATGTGTTGGTGCCACCAGGTCTTGAAATACGAAAATCTGGTACTCCTAGAGGAGGATTAGGTGTATTTGCAAGGTGTGTTATCCCTAAACATGAATTCTTTGGACCATATGTTGGTAAGAAGATCCCTGTAGATGAAGCACACAACTACAAAGACATTCAGTATATCTGGGAGGTAAGTATTTCCATTGTAGTCATCTTAAGATCATCTTTTTTTTTAGTCTTTCAACTATAAATGCATACTTCAGGGTCTAGAAACATAAAAAATAAATAAATAAAGAGAAGAAAATAACACAGCAGAGCACTTATATGAGCAGAGTAGATCAAAACAGAGCAGACCAAAAAGCTACCCTGGAGACCAGACTCTCACTCTCAAGGGTTTTTTTTTAATACTCTCCAGGTATTAATTATCTTGACTTTTTTATTTGATATTTAGATTTTAAGGCCTAAGAACTCTTGGGCATGAAAAAATATAAGACAGACAAAAAATATATCAGTAAGAATCCCTAGAGTAAGGTCAAAGCATCTGGTCCCCGGGGCAACCAAAAACAGAGCAGAAATGCAGAACAGAGCAGATCAAAACAGAGCAGAACTCTATAACAGAACAGAGTAGAGAAGGTTGTAAATACAGCATAGTACAGTGACTGACATTGTCTGTATATAGCTGTAGTATAGCTGTGGGAGGTAATCCCTTTGCATACCTCTGAAACATTTCTGGCTATGCCACTAAAGGAATACAAAAGAGGTACCTTTCTCTCAAATGTGGTATTTAGAAGGGTAAGGGTATAGACTGAGGGGTGGAGCCTCCATAGAAAAATTGGTAGAGTACCATCCTGGGTCATGCATCAAGCAAATTAAACCAATACATATAGACATACAGTTCTCTGTTCCTTTCAATTAGCAAATAGGAACTTGGACAGTTGAATGCTGTATTACCATCTCCCCAAACTTAAGTACCTTAGCATACCATTCCTTCCTTCCCTCCCTCCCTCATTCCTTCCTTTGATTTCTTCCTGCTTTCCTTCCTTCCATCCATCATGTGTGCATTCATTCATTCATTCATTCATTCATTCATTCATTCATTTTTTTGTTTGTCCATTCATTTTTCCATTCATTGTCCATTCATGTCCATTCTCTTTATTGTAGGTGATAGATGACTATGGTAAGATAAAATACCTCATTGATGGCCGAGACTCACTGCAGTCAAACTGGTTAAAGTATGTCAACTGCAGTCCTAGTACAGAAGAACAAAACATCCGCAGTGTACAATATGATAACAACATCTATTACATGGTTACTAAAGATATCAAGATAGGAGAAGAGTTAACAACTTACTATGGTGATAAAATAGCCAAAAAATTGGGAATCAAGGTTACCAAAAGCACAGCCAAGCCAAGTAAGTATCTATAGTGAGGTAATTTTAACTGCATGATATTTGCTAGCTGCATCAAGTACATGCAGCTTTATTTGCATATGCAGTTTACAGTTGTTTCAGTCAGAATGTGTTATAGCCAGTTCTAAAGGTACAGGCATTAACATAATCATGCAACATTTTGCACTAGCTGTAAGTGCCAAGTGCTGATATTACCATTCTGTGCTCAACAAAGGAAATTTGTTCTGCACAGAGTGGTAACATGAGCAACATTTGATCTGCAAATTGTAACACAAAATGCTGGATGATTTTGTTACCCATGTTACGTCCGCTCCTGTTAAAAGATTGTGGAATTGGTTTCTGCTTGTGAAAAATTACACGCAATTTATTTATTTGGCCATTTCATCAGGTTCCAACATATAGCATAATAATGTTTGCACATTTTATTGTGATTAGATCTTTGGTACTGATTCTCAAGAATGTTCTAATTTTGAATCTAACATTTATAATTATATCATTCTTTTCTCCAAAGCAGAGAACCCTGAAAACTTTGTGTGTAAGAACTGTGGAAAGATGTATACCAACCCTAGTGCTTTGATTGGTCATTTGAAGTTTAAATGTAGTTCTGGTAAGCTAGCAAAACATTTTCAATAATATATGTTACGTTATGTCATGTCATGTCATGTTATGTTATATGTTATGTTATGTTATGTTATGTTATGTTATGTTATGTTATGTTATGTTATGTTATGTTATGTTATGTTATGTTATGTTATGTTATGTTATGTTATGTTATGTTATGTTATGTTATGTTATGTTATGTTATGTTATGTTATGTTATGTTATGTTATGTTATGTTATGTTATATGTTATGTTATGTTATGTTATATGTTATGTTATGTTATGTTATTATGTTATGTTATGTTATTATGTTATGTTATATTATGTTATTATGTTATGTTATGTTATTATGTTATGTTATGTTGTTATGTTAATCAAGAGAGCGCCGGTAAGCTGGCAAAAGACCCAGTTGCGTGCCCTCATAAAAACCTTTGGTAGTCAAAGGTGACATGTCTCATATTTAGGCTATTTTTAAAAATCGTCCAGGAGTTCTTCGGTTACTTACAAGGAACAACGTCAACCAGCTTTCGAAGTGGACGAATGGTTAAAGTATTGTCAAGTAGTTTCGGAATGCACGTGCTAGCAAGGTGGTCACGTGACGTGAAGTAACTTGTGATTCTTAACCTCCTGGTTGTATTTTTGACAAATTGATGTAAACGCTTCTTTATATAAACGCAAACTTCAGAGCACTTGGCGAACTATAATACTATTAAAATTATTATTCCCTTTCCTTACCACCCGGTGTATTTTAATATATTGTCTAATCCTAATAAACCTAACTAGTCATTCATGTTACTTTTCTTTTATGTTGTCTCTTTAGGTCAACAAAGGAGTATTTTCGTCCCAATGCCAGCCACAGGACCAAGATCACTTATCCCAAAAATCAAAGTCTCTGAAGAATATGCCAAGCAGGAGAACGAGAAGATGAAGAAGTTCAAGTGTGACGAGTGTGGCAAGGCCTTTATTCGTAACTACACTCTACAGTGCCATATGCTTATCCACAAGGGAGTCAAAGACTTCAAGTGTGACCAGTGCGATAAAGAGTTCACCTTGATGAAGCATTTGCAGAGGCATAAGCTAGTGCATACCGGTGAAAAGCCCTATAAGTGCCATTTGTGTGGAAGAGCGTTCTCGCAGCAAGGCAGTCTCCAGGCACACAGCCGCACCCATACTGGCATCAAACCATACAAGTGCAAGATTTGTGGGCGTGCATTTGCTTTGCAGTCTCCATTGCTGTCCCATATCAAGACACACAGCAACGAAAAGGCATTCGAGTGTGAGAAATGCGGGAAGAAGTTCACTCACCGCAACACGTTGGCCCGTCATGAGTTGATCCACAGTGGTAAACGCCCCTTCAAGTGTGACCTCTGTGGGAAGACGTTCACTCAAACGAACGACCTCAAGAGGCACAGCCGCATCCATACTGGTATCAAGCCTTACATGTGCCATATCTGTGGCAGGTCCTTTACCGTTGAGTTTACGCTTGTGTGTCACGTAAGGACGCACACTGGAGACCGTCCTTACGTGTGTAATTACTGCGATAAGTCCTTTACGCAGCCAGGTGCACGTTTAAAGCACTCGCGTAAGAGTCACCCTGACCTTCCTCCTCCAACCAGCCAACCCATTGTCAAAAGTAGCAGCACCGAAACCAAGGTCGGCGAGGAGGTACAAGCAGCTTCTAGCACCAGTACTACTACCAATGGAACAAGTCCAGTAGAAACGGCACCAAGTCAAACGGCAGCACCAGCGACGTCAGTTTCCTCTGAGGAAATGCCAACTGTGCAAGTTTTGGATGGAGCCCCAGTAGTCCTGACTGAAGCACCAGAAGAGATGGAAGTCGATAATGGCATATTGGATAAAAATATGGCCGCGGAAAGTAGTGTACAGCAAGCTAAGGTGGCTGTCAACGGCGTCTAGTTGCTAAGAGACTGAATAGAGCCCTGGAGCTAGTACTGTTGTCTATTGGTCAACAATACAGAACAGTACGGATTGATGTAAAATAAAGTTTCATAACTCTATGGATCTAAGACTTTAACTCTAACCAATGATCGAGTTTCTAGGACATTTTATAAAACTTATCAAGAAGTGCACGTAATTTGAACTCTGTTGCACGTTTCTGATCATCTGTATTTTAGTCACGGTATTTTTTGATTTACCAAGAAGTCGAAATGTTTTGTTGATTGTTTTGATTTAGAGATGTTTCAATTGCATGTGTGAAATGGTTTGATAATAAAACTTGATGCTAGGAAACGGTATTTATGAACCAGTTACCGGTTAAGCTGGCGCCGCTGCTCTTCGTAGCTAACCACTGAAATCCATATTAAGGCTACGCCCACACTTATCTAAATTAGAAAACGCGTCGGCCGCGGAGCACCCTAAAAGTGGTGGGGCTATATAAGAGACCAGTATGGGAAAAAGTGGTGGGGCTAAGATTTGGAAAATATAAGAGACTAGTGACGGAAAAGGGAAAAAGTGCTGGGCTATAGCCCCACCAGCCCCTTCTTCGCGAGCCCAGCTGGTTCTTAGATAAAAATCACTATTTCGCTGTAGACGGAAGGCCACAACCAAAAAAAAAAAAAACCAAACAAAAAAACACGAGCAATTAAGCTAAAAGCGTTTTGCGATTTATCTCGATAACAGTATAGTATGGACCTAGCCAAAGGACAATTACAACGACGCTTCACATCTTGGATATGACTTAGAGACGACGCGAATTCTGCGCATATAAAGCAGCAACACTTTTTGTCACGCGGACGCGCGCGAGTAAAATAACTTCTCAGCTAGAACTGTCTCCCGCCAATCGTCTTTAAGTGCCGTTTACATAGAGTGGCTTTGATGAAAATGTTGCAGAAGTACTAGAACTTAATCCTAAACCAGTGCAACTGTTGTGCGAAACATTGCAGGGGTGGACACACGGTGCAACTGTGTTGCGCGCGATGTTGCTTTGTGTTTTCGGTGCTCGTACCAAGTGGACATTTTAAGTAGTAATTACTCGGGCTACCTGTGGTAGCTCGAGTCTAGGTTTACCTTTTCGGTCTATCAATCTATCTATCTATATATCTATCTATCTATCAACGTCGCAAATCGGCAAATTACCCAGAAGCCTTTGGGGTACACTGTTGACCACGAGGCTTCCTGTGGTCGCGAGAGATCGAGAACAAAATGGCGGACGCTATCAATCGGAATTTATCGAAGTATTGGCTTTTAATCTCAAGATACTTTGCTTTTAATCGTTAATATCGAATTCTCGAATTTAGTGGTGACCTTCTTACCAGCTGTTGTAATCAACTTATAATGTATTGATCGTCCAAGAACACGAGACAGATCGATTTGTGGCAGTGAATCAGTCACTTGAGGACAGACATGTAAGACACGGAGATATTGTCTTTAGATCAGTAGTTTCAGTTTAAATTAATAATATTTCACCACTGCTTGCACATAATGTTTGCTTATATAAGCTTTATTTATACACGGTGTCTACAGTCATGCTCTTCCTGAGAGCTGTGTTAAAAACGAACTAATTAACTAACAATATCTACAATGTTTGCTTTTAACTAGAAAGACAAGGAGATTCTTGCCTTTGCGTAATAAGGTGACTAGCTATAGGGTGTATTCAATAATTAAGCCAGGAAACAGGAATTAGTAAATGGTGCAAAATTACACCAAATAAACAATGGAAAACAAATGATTTTTTATTATTAACTTATAAATATTTTAGTGCAATCTGTATTTTGTACAATGTCATGATTTATATATTGAATGCACTTTACTGTCAATCATGCTCATGTTCATTGTTAGCAGATAAAAATATAGTGATGGATAATCATGGAAATGATAGTAATGTTTATGAGACCTTATATTAGCAACAATTGAAGAATAATTTTAGAATGTACAAAATGATATTTTCAATCAATGAAAAGTGATACTCAACCACAAATTTGTACAAGCTTTGTGCAACCATGTTCACAGAAACAAGATAAAGTGGATTGAATTGAAGATGTTACTGTATGTAGTAGTATCAGATTGATGTGCACGGAGGAGCTATATATGGTATCAGTAATGAGCATATATTGTATGACATTACTCTTCTTCAAATAAAGCATCAGCAACTGACTACTGCTATAATCATTGATCTGCTCCATATTAAAAACATGGTAATACATGTATTGAAAAGTTGTGTTAAGAAACTGAAATGTACTGTCCTGAAATGATTTTATAGAAAGGTAACTGTGGTACTTCTAGAATCTACCAATGTGATAACAGCAATATCAAACTCATTTTAACTTGGACATTGAAACAGTCTGCTGCAGTTTGTAAGTTTTGTTTCCATAAATCAAAGTAAAAAAGTACAGAATAGAAATTTAAATTGTCTGAGCTATGATGTATTATCTATAGATCATATTGGATCATTTGGTAGGCATTTACAAAATAAAGCAGACCATATACTGTATATGTCTGGCGTGATAAAATGACCAGCAGTATATTGATAACCACCATGGTGGTACAATTATGTACAAACTACTTTCTCCCCAATATAATTTGTGTTCTACTCTGGGAGTATTTGTCATGCATTTTTGCAATCAAAAGACACTGACAAGTCAAACTGGTTTCCATCAACTTCTGTTTTCCATTTCTCCCCAAGTACTACACACAGATAGCCCGAGTGAACGCCTATTAGGCGTCTAGTTTGTAATATAAAGCCCTTGCTCTTTTTTGTATTTATCAGCAAAATGTTTAAGATCCTTGTGTAACTTTTCTTACTATGAATGTCACGGATAGCTTATATCTAATATGATAGCTTGTCTATCAAAAGCATAAAACAGTATTCAGGAGTGAACGTTACGCCGAAACAGACCACGCTGCATGGAGATCTAATTAAATATTTTCTGCTTGATACCGAGGCTTTCAGGAGTAAAACTAAAGCACGTCTTTTTTCAGCTAAAGGAGAGAAGAATTTTTCAGACACCTATAAGCCTCGTTATCAAGCACAATAATTTGCCGAAGCTGTTGTTACGAGTTACGTTGTACGCTATGGACCTATCAGCTGCTTCCCCGAGTGGGGTGCCCCTGGGGCCGGGGAAATTCTTGACTTCGCCTTAATTGAGGCTGAAAACTGGGAGTGTCAATTTCATTAAAAATGATGGTGATTATAGGTTATGCAACGTAAACCAGGAGGCTTTGAAGGAAAGTACTGCCCCACCCCTGGGGGAAATCATCTAGATTGTTGCAGCATTTTTACAATTTCACTAGTCAGCCCGGGAGTCACCCCCTCGGGACCGGAAAGCCACTGACAGATAGAATGCGCCACTTTCGATAGACTTTCGTATGGCTATGAATTAGAACGGCACCGCACGGTCACGACACGGTAGCGCACTTATACGAAATCTGCGCTAATATCGAGCGAACATGAACTGGCTGCATGTTTCTTTGACTAAAACAAGATTGAGCATGCGCAGTGGCATAGCAAGGATTTTTCGGAGGTATGTACAGCCACTGAGAAGTCATCTCGTGAAAATAAATGTTCCCGAATCACCAGTTAATCAATAGTTTACTAGTATTTTCCCAGTTTCCAAGGTGCGCACGTGCGTTTAATTGTGCATAGGTAGCTACGCCAAGAGATTTAACTACAATGTTTTAGTTGTCATTATTCCTATCAGTTGCTAGAAAGATCATGGAGAAAATGAGCTGAAAAAATTTACCTTAATGTTACTTTTTTAGCGACTGCTGAATTTAGCGGAAGATTTAGCGAGCAACTACTTAGTTTTAATAGCGATTTTCTTGGGGAACAAAGGGAAATAATAAGCAAGAATACTAATACCCAAGAACACTAATTTTTAGCGATATTGAAGAACTCGCCAATTGAAAATTACGTTATCGCTAAAAATAGTAGCCTTAAGATAAATATTTTGGCGCGAGCTGCTCGACGTCGTGGTCATGTTAACTTTCTAGCTTGATATCCAGACCACATGCAGTGAGAAACGTCTGAAATAAAGCCTTCCTCCACAAAAAATTCAGAGGCGGATCCAGGATTTTGCAAAGGGGGTGTCCCAAATAGGCCTTTTAAGAGATCCCAGATGGTGGTCAAGCAAGAAGCCTATAGAAAAAAAGAGTAAGTGCACCTATGGACACCCCGGCCCTGGATCCGCCCCTGAAATTAATGCTTGGAATCATGCAAGCGAAAATGAGGTAAGAGAAGGAATCTCCGCGACCCATCATATGCCCCGTTTGATGCTATTTTTAGAACCTCGTCACCATGACCTCGACTTAACCAATACCATTTTTTTTTCTTGTACTCCATTTGCCCTTTTTCTCAAGTTTCAACTCTTTTTCATCGACAAACGTTCTACAACTTTTTTCTTGAGGCAATGCGAAAGTTCGCGCGCTCTCGACCAATCAGATTCACTCTAAAAATAGCATCAAACGGGGCATATGATTGTCCAAAGACCTGATACGCGCGATTCCTTCTCTTACCTCATCTTCTCTTGTTAGAATTCAAAACAGCAACGAAATATGGAGCCTCTCCCTAGGATTTCGTTAAAGGGGAAACGTCGAAAGTTTTAGGCCAGATTTTATTTCCCATGTAATCGGTCTGCCTCATATAATCAGCACCTAAACTGAGATTTTCCCAGCGCATTATTTACTAGCAGGCTGTTAGTTAACAATGTAGCTTTGTACAGTGGCATTACCGCGTAGCCAAGGTATGCCACACCAACTGTATCAACTTTTGCAATATCCGGCAAGAAGATTGAAATGCAGTGGGCTTTGCAATAGTCCAGTTTCCATTTGCTAGATTTTTGTATTGGTTATGCTAACCCTGCGCCAGTGCGCCTGTTATCTAAGTTACAGCGATATGAACTGCAACTCGAAAAAGGTGTATTTAGGTCGAGTCAATTCGAGTAAAGGTCAGTAATTTAAAATGGAATTATCTATTCAAATTTTGGGTAGATTTACGATGGTTTAGAATATTTAGAAGTGTCATTGTTTCCCTTTATGTCCAGTCAAGAGAGCATAAATATACTCTCTTGGTCCAGTCAATTATAATGCAAATCAACATCCCACATGGATCAGTCGTAACCTTCGCAGCATCTTCTTAGTATGCTCATAGGAATTCAGCTTTGCGCAGTGGCATTACCGTAGCCAGTGAGGTCTATCCGAGGCGCGGTTATTGCTGATTGAAAACTTTTCCCAATATCCCGCAAAACGACTTGAAATATAGTCGGGTTTGCAATTTTTGAAGGCCTGACAAAGGTCGATCCAATTGAACTAAAGAAATAATTCCATAAAGTTTGAGTTTCTATATTTAGAGGAGCCAAAAAAATCGGTTCCTCTATATTAATTTAATTTCTTATTTAATTTAATTGGATTGATTGATTGATTGATTGATTGATTGATTAATTAATTAATAAAACTAATTTATTTATTTATTTATTTATTTATTTATTTATTTATTTATTTATTTATTTATTTATTTATTTATTTATTTATTTATTTATTTATTTATTTATTTATAAGGAAGTAAACCCATCAAGCTTTGCGTGCATTATACAGGCGCGGTTACCTAATTACGGAAAAGATTCGATTCGAAGGGATCGGTCAAGGACTTCTATTTGTACTGTCAGTTTCATACTGATATCATCCAGTAAAGGTACGGTATGGCATATCCAGGTTACGGTGCACCGGGGGTAAGTAGGGGAGATTTCACGGTACTTTCAGATGAATTTGTAAAATGCTCAATCGTTCGTTTTTTTAGCAGCAATACAAACGACACCTTAGCTTCATCTTTATAATATAAACACTACTACAGACAAATCTGACGAGCCCGGACGAGAAGATGGCTATATTTTAGCTGAGATCCTTTGCTTTTACAAATATAGAATCACGCTTCTACTTCAAAGAGTTGTATTCTGCTATCTTTGCTTTTGTGTGTGATATTGTTTACAGTTAGTTATTGTTGACAGGCCGCTTGGTGTTATGTAGTTCGTAATTATTCAAATTTCATCCTCTCTGAATTTCAAAATGGCGTCAAACATTCAAATACTTGCATAATTTTCTCCTATTAAAATTAAATAGTGTTTGATTGACCTCGCTGACTGTAACAACAGTCAAGTTTTCATCTGTTACTACATGTACATGTAACACTGTAGCTCAACTACAAAATCGTTGGAGTATTAAATATGAGTACATGTATATTATTTATAAGGTTAATGCATGTAACTATAAGCTTATATGCATATAAAGAAAGTGAAAGCAAAACATATGCAAAACCCCGAAACACTTGTGGCTTATTTATATTATAATTATTAATATTAGATATGTTAGCATTTTGGAGCAGAAATTCAAAACATTCTGTGAAATACAGTTGCACATACTGGTAGGTTTGGGTGAATCAGGTGGACTTTTGAAACTTAACACAAATTTGCTGTTAGAATAAGAAAACAAAATCGAGAATTACTGTTACTGTTTTAATATTTCAAACACTTTACAGCAATAAGCAGTCGTCTAACGTAATATTTGCATTTTCAGGCAAATTCATGTCATAACATATCCATGGACCTAGTTTACGGGGACAGAGAAAATTGGCCAATTCAGCTAGTTATGTGGGCTTGCAAAAGTAGTTAGCTGTCCTTTATACCATTATGAATTGCTGGGTTCCATCATAGTTCCTCGATCAACTATGGTTCCATGTGACATCATGGCAGCCATCTTGGATGAACTTCAACAAAAGATTTCTCATTAGAGTCTATAGTTTGCTCATCCAACATGGCTACAACTTTATTGTCTTTTACTTCCCCAAGGAATTGATGAAAACCAGCAATTGCACATACTTAGGCACCAAAAAGCAGGCAAAATAAGACACACTTTCTGGAGACAAACATTTGTTTGATACTATACGTCATTAATCAGTGTGCATGATTTTAAATCCAGGGCTACCCAGGCTATCCTCAACCACCAATGGCTGATCCTTTGTATGGTTATTTTCAACAAGTTGCAGGGCATGTAAGTATTTTTATAATGTTTATGAACACCATATAGGAAATCACCAGACCAATGAAGCAACATGAGCTGTTTCTGTCTAATATATAGACACTGTAATGTCTTTTCCAATAATGTTATTTGTTTCTAGGATGGACAAATAGATGCTGCAGAATTGCAAAGATGTCTGACTGCATCAGGAATTTCAGGAAATTACCAACGTATGTGCCTCTAAATCATCTGCTTAATTGCTCATGTGTGCATGCTCAGTGCTCTTCGCCTTATTTCCTATGTTAATAAATTCATTTTTAATTATTCTTTCTCTTTTTTTTTCTTTAACAGCATTTAACCTGGAGACTTGCAGGTATGTGTAGTACATGTGTACATTTAAAGAGTTTGGCTACATTTTCTTGCTTACATTTGTATAAAGAGTATAATTGATTCTTAATGTACGTGACTTGTTTTCTGTAGACAGGGAAGTATCTCACAGAATTTCTATTTTATTTTTTGTGTCATTTTTCAGATTAATGATCAACATGCTTGATGTATCCTTAGAGCATTAAATTTTGGACTGTTACAAACACTAAGACCCTGTGTTGTCAACATTTGCATGTTAATGTATATTATGTACAGTATTACCACCTGCATTAATTACCTTCTGGTTCAATTTGGTTCAACAAAACAATAGTTCTTCTCTCTCTTGAGAATTCCGAAAAAATCCTTATGCAAAACATTTTTATTGTTTTGTCCTCATGCACTATTGAATTTAGAAAGGGAATTGAGAATTGAATTGTGAGACCCACTTAATAAGCCAGCAAAGACTTTTATCACAAAGCCAATAATCATATGAATATACCTGGAAAGCCTCACTGTGACTACAGTGTAAAGGTGCGGAAATACGTGCAACAAATTTGTGCAACTTGTCACGCAACATTGTTGCATTGCAAGTTGGAGAGCGATGTTGCTCGTATTTCCACCCACATCACAACTTGTCACGCAACAAAAATCCATTGTTGCAGGTTGAAAAACTTTGTTGCAAAAAGTAGAAAGTACTTCTACTTTTTACAACAAATTTATAATTTTGTTGAACGTATTACTACCTCTCTGCAACTTGAAGCACAACAAATATGTCCGCCATCTTTGTTTTCCCTTTCCCGCAAAGCATCTTTGGTCATATATCAGCAGCCAATCAGCAGCTTGTTTGTCGAATGTGTAGCGTGTCAAGTTGCAGAGGGGTGGTAATATATGCAACAAAATATAAATTTGTTGCAAAAAGTAGAAGTGCGAAGATTAAAGATGTAGAGCACTCGAAAAGCAAGAAAAACACTCAGCTACGCCTCGTGTTCCTAAGCTTGCTTTTCTCTTGCTCTACATCTTCTATTGTGTTTATATCACAGTACAGAGACTTGCGTGCACGTTTTATATTGCTTAAATATAGAATGATGTGCTATCTTTTGGGGAGGGCTCATGCTCTTCAGGCAGTCAATTATCAAGTACCCTCAAATTTGGGGCTTAGCCCACTTTACTTTTTGTTACTACAGTTTAGACTACAGTGATCTTTAACACCGTCTTAGCGTGACTACAGTGGTAAAATGGGTTTTAATGAGTTTAAAGAACTGTGGGGAGCTCTGAACCAATGGAAGGTAATATTGCACAGAGTTTAGCTGGGGCTTTCATTTATTAGCACAGGGGGAGTTGGCAGAATTATGGGGGTTATGTTATTTTGAGAAACTAAGTAGGGGGGTTGTCACTTTTTCAAAATTTGATTCTTAGGGGAGGTTGTTTAAAGATTGAGTTTCTTTTTACCAAAACCTTTGTTATGAGAAGCAAGAAGGTCAAGAAGAATGAGTGGAGGGTGACATTGATAAGATTTCAATAGATAAACTTCAGAAAACAAAACATTATCATGTGACTTAAATTTATTCTAGAAAATGACCATATGGATAACAGATGCAAAGTAATTTGGTTGGATCATGTTTGCACACTGTTCCATGAAATTCTGCCACCCACCCCCTTGTGCTAATAAATGAAAGCCCCCTTACATGTAACACTAGTAGATAGCAGAAAAGTCTATTTACTAGAAAAAAGTTAGTTTTATCTATGTTGAAATACATACATGTACAGTACAGTATGTTCTAATTAGTTGTAAAAACTTGTACACAGTAATACATACATACATACAAGTATGTGCAAGATTTTACTGTGCAAAACAAAAAATTGTGGGCACCTAGAAGTATTTCAGGAAAGTCTCTCAACCAATCAGAGACTTGATCATTATCTTTGTGGTTAGAAGACCATAAAAAAACATTAGACACATTCCCAAAATACATGTATTTCTAGGTGCCTAATATGTTTTTTTATTTACACAGTAAAAAGAAAGGTTCCTAAACTTGCAAAACATGTCCTGCCATGCATGCAATGGAGTTCCCACCAAAAGCTTTCAAATGTTTTGTACTACTGTACAGAGCAAGTGTACAAGTTCTGACCGCTATAGATATGTAGTCTTTGACATTTTGAAGATGCTCTCATTTGCTCAGACAATCCGAATTCCAAAAGGAGTGGCTTCACAATTTGTATTTAATCTAATCCTAATTCAAGAATAACAGTTATGACTTCCATTGTGCATGATCATCATTGAAATATAGTCCATTGATTAGCATTGTTAATGCCAGACATAAATATTTATGTATGTAACATCTACCCTGATTTTCTTTGTATTTAGACCTGTTTCATGACTTATGACAGAGACCGTTCAGGATCAGTAGAACCACATGAACTTCATCAAGCCTTGACTTCATTTGGTAAGAACTTTCATTGAATAAGGCCTTATAAGGCACCTGTATTGTAACTTAGTGTACCTGACCCCATCTGTAATTCAGTTTATACTGCCAAGATGGAATAAACAAACATTATTATTATTATTATTATTATTATTACCTGGGAAGGGTATTTATCAAGACCTAAAAACATGTATTCGTAAGAAATTTCCTATAACTTTATAATGCTAAAGATATACTGTAAATATTGAATTAATAAATTATGTTAAATGTTTGAGATATGGAAATTGGAACATTTATATGATTGTGACATCCGCGCACTAACCAACTGAGCTACACTTGCTCCTATTTATATGAAAAGTTATATACTGACAAGAATATTGTTTGGGCTGCCTGTGGTTGGGAGCGCTTGCACAGGGCTTTTATTTGCTTCTCGTTGTTAAGAGACCACAATAATTCGTTTCTTGTCCAAAACTATTTATATTTATTGTCTCTACTATCTAGGTTATTCATTGAGTCCAGCTTGTCTGAATGTGATGGTGAAGCGCTATTCGATCAACCACCGCATTGGCTTCGATGACTTCGTAGCTTGCCTTGTAAGACTTAGAGCTCTAACAGGTAATTATGTGAATAGGCAAATGACGAAATAGAGGAAAGGGATGAGAAGAAATAGGTTTTTTTTATATATTTCTATTATCTTCTTTACTTATTTTCATTGTCTAATTGATATTATTTTGTGCTATTTTCAGATCAGTTCAAACGTCGTGACCTATCAAGGACTGGTAATGCTAATTTTCAATACGATGACGTAAGTAAACGTTTATACGTGTGGGACATTATGTTATACATGTAGAACATTGCGCGTGCGCAGTTTACCACTCGACTCAAGAGATGTCTCTTACTGCGTATGTTCGACGTCGAGCTTATGCTTATTTTATAAAAAAGTAGAAATGTCGGGGTTTTTGCACGTGATACTCAGATCTAAGGTCTGACTCCATGGGCAGTGATTCAAATGCGCACAGTGAAACTAAAATCCCTGAAAAACGATGCCACTTTTCATGTAACGGAGCGTGCAGCAGGGGAATTACACCGTGGTATCTACTCTTGCAACTGGTGCGCACAAGAAGTTACCTCATGTAGCAAAGAAGTGGCAATGGCTGTGGATTTCTTAAAGGTTTCAGATTTGATCTTGTCATCGGTCTCAAGTCATTTGTGCGCAACCTTCTAGGGAAGATTCATTTGTGTAACCCTGAAAACCATCTTATTTTGCACGTTGCAAGTCAAGTTGCACTGTGTGGTTGAGGCAATATTCCTCTCATATTCCCTTCTATTCATTAAGCTGTATTTCGTTGATTTTGTCTTGTTTTATTCTATTATTTTTAGTTCATTCAAGTCGCCATGTACTGCTAGATGTCTTCATATTAAATAATAACATTTCTTAGTTCTAAGTTTGCTTTATTTCTATATTCTGATTTATCAATTTTCCATTTGTGTTTGTTCTTGAAAGGTGTACTAACTTGGTTCCTCATTTCCCAACTAATTGTAGTCTTTATATTTAGTTGGGATTCTAAGGCCCATCCCATATGCCGCTCCTTGCATGTACATGTACCTAATTGCTGCCATACCTAATGTTATTGAATGGGACTTTATTCAGACGGCATACTTAATTCTGTGGGTGCAACAGACCTTGTTGAGCGAACGGTAGATGTCGCACCCCATCGCCGTACCGAGTTGATTCAGACCGTCTCTTTAAATAGCTACGTGATAGGTTCGGCGTATGCAGTGGGCCTATGACTGAAAAGGGCGAATGCAGTGACTTTTGCGTAGGATTGTTATTTTCTGTTTCGATGCTATTTTTCCTGAAGAAATGTAAACTCTGAGACGCATGTCTGGCTACCTTGCACAAATTCTGATAAGCCTTAAAAGAAATTAAGTTAATGGAATGCAGTGAAGACCGCGTCAGAAAACTCATGTTTTAATAAAAGTAAATTTGTATCCATGCTGTAAACATTTTTATTACAATAAAATAGTTTCTTGTCTTCCACTTTTTGTTTTCGCTACTTCAGTGACTAATCTGAAAGAGGGAAATATTCCATGGGTCTAATGAGGTGGTACAGTAACTTTTAATTTGGTTTACTGCCCGTCGCTTTGGATGTCGCAACTCGCTCCGAGGCAGGCAGTTTTCAAGGTAAGTTTTTGGTGTATGCATTACCAAGTAGGTCAAATTGTATATCAATAGATGGTCATCTATTGATACACTTGGTGGTGCATACACCAAGTATTTACCTTACTAAACCTGAAGAAATTAAATACCAATTTGAAAACATAGTTTGCATTGCCGTGCATTAACTATAAATGGAGTATACATAATGCCACTGTCGAACTCTAGAGGACGATTATGCGCAATCGACTCCAATCATCCATAATTTGAATCATCTCCCTAGATACAATCATTTTGAGAAATCTCTTTATTTATTGCAAGTCTAAAAAGGTAACTTAAAAGTCAATAACGAGACCGGCTAGCTGGACAAGAAACTGAATATTTTAGCATTCTATAATTAGCAAAAGGCGCTACACGTATTTCAAAAAACGGGGGGGAAAGGCCTCAAAAAACGTGCTCCCACAAAAAGGAGTATGGGTAGAATTTACTAAACTGCCATAACAGATAACTTGCCTTGGACTTATGTAACAAAGAACTTTATTATTATTATTTATTATTATTATTATTATTTATTCTTTCATGTTAAAAATCAAAGACAAAGCCGAAAAGCGAGTGAAGACTTGCAACTACCCATACTCCTTTTCGGTCTAGTCGCGTGGGTTTAGATATATAGAGGATATTACATGGCCGCGCGGAGATACTAATTTTATCTTCGAGTGTTCAATTGATATTTCACGAGTGAGCGCAGCGAACGAGTGAGATATCTAAATTGAACACGAGAAGATAAAATTAGTATCTCCAAGCGGCCATGTAATGTTCTATTTATTATATAGATATCGATGAGACTTAAATAAGAAAAACAACTTAAAAATACCGTAACGTTGAAACTGAATAGCGGTTACCGGCTATACCAGCAGTGATATCTTCACATGTGATTGATATCAAGTTTTCGACACTGGAGAAAACCTGGTATCTCATCGATATCTATATAATAAAACATTTTATTATATACATATTAGATTTACTCATTAACATTCCATTTAGTAAATTTTCGTTCGTTCGTTGCTCTCAGCCAATCAGAAGCCGCGAATCGTTTTCTTTACGCGTGAGAAAAACGATACGTCTAATCAGAAGCGACTTCATTTCTGATGAAAAAAATTTTTTTTTCTTATATTGTTGTTTTATAGCAAAGAATTTTATTCGTTGGTGTTAATTTAAAAAAAGAAACAAAAGGTTAACGTTTGCAACTACCCATACTCTGTTTTATGGGACTGGAACTAGTTGGATCACGTGACAGCGACCAAAATGACGTCGTACATTTCCGTCATTTTCAGTTTTCTTTTTACGCGGATGGCGATTTGCACTGGAAAAAAGGTAAACTCTCTCATCTTCAGCACTTTATTCATAAATGCATATTCACTTTGTTAAATAGCAAACCTTTTCGCTACTTTTATGATACATTTATAGAATATTTCCACAAGAAAAGGCCATGAGTGTAGGCATCGATTTATATCGCTCGTCGTTGCTCGGACTATTTTCGAGTCCCCAATTTTTTTTTACTGCTTTATGCCTGCAATTTTCTTGACTTGATTGGTCTTGTCAGTTTCCTCAAACAAAAGGACAAACAAATCAACATTTATTTGTTTGTTTGTTTATTTAGATACATTTGAAGATTTGCTGGTAGTGGTCTATTCCAGCTCATCCAAACAGTCGACTAAAATTGTTGTCTTGGCTGTCACAAGTAAAAGAAAAGAAAGTTTATTGTTGTTAAAATATTTTCTTCTTTATTCTGGAAAATAATCTTAAGAATATAGAGACAATGATACTCTTTGTGCTTTGTTCTGAATACCACATTTTTGATAGATCTTGAGTTTTTGGACAGTAGATGTTAGTGGTGTCTCTTTTATAGTTTCTGAACTGATTGACATGCACAATTTATTCTGGTTAATTAAAGCATTAATAGATTTTCGTCAAACTACAAACATTTCAATAATCATTATAGGAAGGGGTGAGGTGGGTTGCTAGGAGAGACGATGGTAAAAGAGGGGGAATTAGAGAAAAGAAGGACTCATTCGGTCGTGGCGACCGTACCGACCGGTTGACAGCCAGAAAATATAATGGGACAAACATTTTGCCACAGGTCTCAAGTATTGTATTATCAAATATTGTTGTTTTATCTTACAGAATCAATTCACTAAGCCTGTACGACAATCACCATGCTCAAATTGATAAAGCTAAAGAACCTTAACCCTCACATCACGTGTGTACTATGTGGTGGATATCTTGTGGACGCTACTACTATCATTGAGTGTTTACATTCATGTAAGTAATGGACTATCAACCAACCATGCTAAGATAAGATAAAATCCTAGAAGTTGGCCGGATTTCAAAGACGGAGGTTGAAGAATTTAACGGAGATTTTGAGTACGTAGGAACAGAACCATATAATGCATACGATGGATGCGCTATCTTGCCTCCTGTCTAGCGTTCTACTGTTAGCCTTGTACAGGGCGCAGTTGGTACTAGAGAGTTTGAAAAAAACTGCATCCATCTCCAAGCCTCGTGACTTCAAGTCTCGGACCTCACGTCTGGGTGTTTCTATTGTCCCTTACTGAGCACAGTGGTTCAATATACGCAGAAACCCATTGAAGAGGAGGTTGATTTAACCTCTTATGAGTTTCTATCTACGTTTAATAGAGCCATCTGTACGAGCGAAATCATAATTAGTGAGAAACAGCATTCTGAGCTGTTCTTATTTTGTTTGCGTCTTATGACAGAAAGTGGCGTTTACACATACGTGCCTTTATAAATAAACAGATTTAACAAATTGAAGATGGTTTTGAGTTGTCTGTCCTCTTATTGACACACTCTTGACGTCATAAAATGTTCAAAACTCAAGTGGAATCACGAGCGCAGCGAGTGGTTTCACTGCAAAGTTTTGAACATTTTATGACGTCAAGAGTGTGTCAATAAGAGGACAGACAACTCAAAACCATCTTCAATTCGTTTTTTACAACAATTATTTGAGATAAAAGTAAAAAAATCCTTTTCAAACGGGGCAAAAGAACGAGCGCGCGCGCTGAAACGCGTCAGCAGTCTAATCAACCAATCAGATCGCGAGATTAGTATCAAGTGTTGTAAAAAGCCTTATTGAGTAGTCACTCCCAAGAAGGCCTTTAGAGCAGTTTTCGTATGACTGGGAAAACGGCACCGCACGGTCACAGTACGGTTACGGCAGGAATTTTGAATATTTTTATAGACATCACGACACTGACACAGTTATGCGAAAACCGCTCTAGTAGTGCTATGACAGAGGCGTATCTCCCTGCCGGATCGAGTTGAGTGAACACTAATTTCGACGCAAAATCTTACCATGATTCGTGTTATGATTGCATGCATGCAATTTATTACTGAGGAGCAAAATCCTAGTTGGTAAATGAGCTACCTGTTAAGCTAAGGGAGAAGCTCGTAGTTTCTTAGACCTTACACACTTGACTTGTTTGGACTTCTCTCACTAATTAATGTAATGATTATGCGGCTATTAATACCCGTAGAACGGAGCTCCGGTACAGTCTATTACAAGGATAATTTACATTAGCTTCAACCACTCGACACACCCACTAGAATGTGCATTGGTATAAATATTTTAAGAATATTTGATATGCTCTGTATATAGTGAATTGAATAAGTCAATAATTTCACATTTTTTGCTGCTTTAGTTTGCAGGAGTTGTATTATCGAATGGCTCGAATCCAGTCATCAGTGTCCAGTATGCAAAATTGAAGTCCATAAGACAAGACCCATCCTAAACATACGGTACGAACATGCACAAATACTGACTGCTGAAATCGTCAGTTTTATCGTTTTGATGAATTTTGTTGTCTCTAACAGACCCGACAGAGTTCTACAAGACATAATCTACAAGTTAGTACCAGGGTTTTATCAAGGTTAGTGAATGTATATTTGTATAAATGTATGTACTATACTACATGTGCTATATGTACTATAATCACACACGGTTCTCGACCAATCAGAGCGCGCGCAATTAGATACAAATAGTTGACTCACGATAACTCTTGCCTACGTAGGCGGCGTTTTTTGGGAGGAAATAAGAGGTAGGAGAAAGAGAGGGGCGCTTCCTCACTTCTCCTTCCCCTATCCTCGGCGTTAACTCGACCTCGGGCAACTCGGGTTACCTCTTTGCACTAAGTTTTCCATATAATCGATATCCCAATAACCTAGCCCATATTTTTGGTGGAGGTGATGGATTCGAATGGTCTTGTGCCAGTGGGTAAGGAATATATTCATTAGTTTGTTTGTTCATTCATCTATTATCCGTTTATTCTATTATTTGTCCATAGAAGCCTTGAATGTCATCTTACTTTTCTGATTTAGATGAGCTCCAGAGACGCAAAAGCTTTAAGAGAAAAGTAATAGAAGGAACAGAGAATGAAGGTAACGAGTGATTCCAGAACGTTTTCTTGATAGAGCACTTTTCGTATGACTGTGACACAGCAGGAATTTAGAATATTTTTATTGACAACACGGCAATTAGTCTGGCAGCAAGTGTTGTTCCTTGGGAATTTCAGGCTGCAAGCAAACAACCTATGTAAATGTGCTAAGGGGACCTTAAGTAATATGAAAAATTTTGGTGGCACTCAATCAACTCATCAAGCAACATAATCTGTGTAATTTTGGTGCTATTTGGTTGAAATGACAGAAAGTTATGACCTTTTCAATGGCAGTTGCTCGTTTCCATGCAGAGAATTGACGTCAATTTTTAAAATCCCCATAATACCGCTTGGTGCGAGTTACAAGAGTGTCACCAAAATTTTTCATGTTACTTAAGGTCCCTTAGCACATTTAGGGGGTGTTTACATGGCACTAGATCATCCTAGCACTAGGATCATCCTAGCAGGCGAGTCGTCCTACCTGCTATACATTTACTGCTTTCTGTTCAGTAGGATGATCCTAGTACCTGAAGTGAAGACACAAATTTCCATGTAAACAGAATGCAGAAAATGTATAGCAGGTAGGATGATTCGCCTGCTAGGATGATCCTAGTGCTAGGATGATCCTAGTGCCATGTAAACACCCCCTTAGATAGGTTGTTTGCTTGCAGCCTGAAATTCCCACGGGACTTAAGTTATGACATTTGCTCCTGGACTAAATGACATGGTCACGGCACGGCATGGTCCATTTCACACTCATACGGCGAAAATCAGTGATTTAGGGTTAACTGATCACCATGTATATAAAATGGTTATCTTATTCAATAAAGCATTTTCAATCAATGTGTTACATATCCGTATAGGCTCCGGCCCTTTGTGAAAGTAGTAGGCAGTAAACTTTGTTTTCGATGTGTTTTACTGTTTTCAGAATATGGATTCAATAGGAAGACTAGCAAGGAGCCGTGGAATAGCAAGTATTCGATAGGCAAACCAGTATATATCGTTCTGGAATATTATGGGTGAGAAATATATGCATGAAATTGAATTTTTTTATTGTCAAGTTCAGTATTATAACTTTATTGATTTAGTTTTCATTATTTGTGGCAGAAACTGGAACAGTAAACCTGTAAGTACTACGTTTTTTGTCAAGATTAGTTTTGCTTTACCTAGCGTTTTTCGAAGTCACTTCTTTATATATTGTACTGTCTTATTCTACAGATCTTCCCACGTCGCTATCTTCGTTGCTCCTCTCAAGTGACAGTGAAAATATTGAAAAAGTTCTTGCTCGCAAAATTTGGTATTCCTCCATCTCATGAAGTAAGTTAAGTGGATCTTTCCCTCCCCCGTCCTCAAGCTCGTCCAACTCGAAAATCCCACTCACTTCAATACAAACCGTTTGCCATTGTATCTCAAAGCTTCGGTGATTCTGTCCGCTTCACCAAGTAGTGTAAGTGAGGTTCCAATGTAACAACAATAAACAAAATTGTTTACTGAATGCAGTGTTGGAAATAAAACGAACACAAAGCCACTTTGTGATTTGTTTTTCTATCTTCAGGCTAAAATTGTCCGGTGTGATGAAATATTAACAGAGAATTTGACAATAGAAGAGATCGCGAGAATATATGGCCTGCACAATAAGGTATGCGAAACAAAACTGTTGCAAGAGGAAGGCTTTCTGTAACATTTGTCGAAGGGAAAGTTGTATCTAAAGTACACGTACAACTTAGTCTAACGTTATATACACTTTGGTTTTCTGTCGTAATACTGGGAGAATCAATACAGACTTTCATTTCAGCCATACATCGATCTTCAATATGCATTCATCAGCGAGGTCGACAACCAACATTTACCGCAACAGAAACTACAACAAGACAAGCAGCTGACACCACAGCAGTGTCCTCGAATACAAGACCATCAGATCAACAGACAACACCAGCCAAAACAAAGACCTAAAACCATGAAACTCACTGAGCGAAAACATAAAAACACCAAACCTTTGCCATTAAAACAGACAGGACTTCAAAAGAAGAGGAGAAAGTTTCATCTGACTCTCAAAGTGAGAAAGACGACAAAGCGGCGAAAGACATGGGTGCTCTCTTACCACTAACTCCAGACAGCGACCAACAAGAGCCATTGCCATCTGTATTCTTTACAAGTTGTCCTTCTAATAAGCCCAAGAACAAGCCAACTCAAATTTGCAATTTAAAAACAAGTGAGAGATGAACACAATTTCGTGTCTGAAGCTAGTTGAGAAAACGAAACTACATCAGTAAACCAACGTTTTACCACAAAGAACATGAATGAAGTTCTGCAGTAGCACTGCATATTTATGTATCAATTTCTGATTAAGGGAAAGTTATTGATGGAAGGGGAAATTTACATAAGTTGTATATATTGACAGCACGATTAATAATAAGGAAATAATGATGAAACTGTATATATTCTTTTTTATTGCCATTCCACAAATATAAACAAGATTTTTGTGAATTTTCAATATGAATATTGACGAACAAATAACTGAATTATCTTGTGCAACGTTTGAATTTTTTCCCATACAAAGATTCAATTCATCTTATACAAAGTTCCACTTTTTTTAACAAATGTTATTGATATTCAGTCTTTTTAACATTAAAGTTTTACTATTTAAAAATTAAAGACATTAACAAGAATTTTATAATTATATTTCTGTAAATTATAAACACTTATAAATGAAAAATAAAGGAAATTAAGAGTTCGATGATCGCGTGGTCTTCACCGTCTTGTTGTACTGATACTAGACATGCATTTTATATTACAAAATCTCATCACTCAGTTACGATTTATTCCGTGTTTTCATGTTGACGACTCACGATTCAGCGGAATCTAGCTAGAGAACTTGATTGCCAGTGCTCAGTCCTTGTGCAGATTCAGACACTATTTCTTTTTACCAAGGTTTTAAGGTTTAAGGGTCTTTTATAATAAATGTTTCACCATGAACTTCATTACATCATTTCAACCCATCTGTTTCAACCTTTGGCACCAATTTCTCTCAAATTGTTTTGTATATTTGAATGTATCATTTGATCTGTTTGATAGGCTCATGGGAGACATGGCTTACAGTACCTCGGCCTCAGGTGTTGGTTGTCAAGTCGAAGAATTGTCTATAAAACGATTACAGTCCCAGTGCAGTGGTCGTGCAGTGATACAGCAGCGAAGAGCTAGAGCTGACAATATGTCCGGACGCCACCTCAACGGCTGTCGTTTCCGAGATATCCAGTTAGTGAGTTTTAAATGGCGTGCATGAGATGTACAAAACAGATCCCAACATTCGTCATGTCAATCTTTATATAAGTTTAGATCCATGACTCTGTTTTCATTTTTCAGTAGTGGACTTGGACTTGCTCGTCTCTTAGTATACGTAGGGTAAGAAGTTTCAAGAAAACAATAATTTGATCAGTCTAGCTCAGTTTTCAGCTCTTCTCCTGTCGACGGAGATCGCTTAGAAGGAAGTGCAACACGAATGATATCCGACGGTCTGCCGTCTACTCGACTAACGTTTTACATGTATGTTTCAGGTGTATGTATCAACACAACCCAGACACGAACATTGGGGACGCTTCGGTAAAATGATAAATAAGTAAATACCGACATAAAAGGGACTATTTTTGTAAAAGGCTATTTTTGGTTTTATTGTAAAAGTGAAACCAAAGTGATCGGGATAAACAAGATATTTGAGACAAAGCGCCTGGGAGACTGGTACAGGTCAGCCCACGTGACCTTCAGCTCAATGGCAACGTGTTCTAATAAATTCCGACTCCATATTCAGAGAGCTTGTCTTCTCACAGAAAAAGGTAAAGACACTCTTAAAACTGACTTATTTGATTTCAATTTGTTCTAGTACGTTAGAAGAATGATTATTCTTGTTGACTGTGTAGTTATTTTATCAAAATGGGCTTATTTTATGTGGTAATCCTCGGTTGGATTTGGGTGAATGTTTGTTTGACGAGTGTTTTCGTTTAGTTGCAATGTTAGTCTGGTCTGGTATTGGCTAACTTATCTTGTTACGAAATTACCTCTGCGATGGCAACATTTCACGAAATGCTATACACAATCTCTCCTGAACGTTAGAAATATCTCCATCTAGCTGGAAGTAGCCTTTTACTATTCCTGTCTAGCGTGTTTCAGGATTTTTAAGCCTTTCCAACTAAGAGAGGATATTAACTTCTCATCCATGACAGCAGAAGCCCTTGCAAATGCTGGGATGTTATACTCGTAGAAACAAACTGATATAACTTCCTTTCCATCACAGATACAACATTTTTAATATTATGCTATGGATAATAAAGCTGTTCAATGAAATTTGACATATATTTTAGGAAATATTCCCTGAACTGATTCTCTAATGCCAGGAACAGTGACTAAAGCCGCTTGTTCTTCATAGAATTCGACGGAATTAAATACGGAACACACTGTACAGTGAAAATGTCCTGGTAAAAAGATTACTTTCATTTTATTTGATCGTCAGTTCTTAGACAAAACATTCTTTTCCTTTCAAATTATTTCAAGGAATTTCAATTTTTCCGTGAAATTACACCGTGATACCTTAATTTGTAGATAGCGAGCAGATCTAGAATCAATGATGTCTGAGGTAATGCTCGTCACTCAGGTGGGTTTTTAAAAGAACGAAGATAAACCGAAAAGTTTGAGAATTAAATTTGTTTGCAAATTTTACAATTGAGTATCGCCGTATCGCCGTGGGTGTTGTCGAAAACCACGTTTTACGCATGAGAATGGAACAAAATCCAGAAATATACATAATAAAATTCAGGATATGAAAGTTAACAAAAAAACTAGAAACGTTAGATATTTTTACCGAGTTTACGACATTGAACAGCTTGTTTGCCTCCTAGCTAACGTTTCAAATCTGAAAAGAAAAACATCAAGAGAATTTTTGAAATCATTAAGATAAGAAAACGGAAAGAGACAAAAGACGTGCATGATATCACATAAAACAGCATACGATATACCTCTTTAGCCTGTATTCAGGAAAACAGACCAAGAGCCCTCCTTCTCTCCGCCGACAAATAGTCACGATATGTGAATAGAAAACCACTTACATAACAGGATTAGGTCACGCTGGTAAGTTCCAAGGGAGATATCAGTGAAAACGAAATTCGCTGTTTTAAACCTACTTTTCTTTTTCGATTTGGTTTTTCATTTTCATTTTTCCGTATCTGACCTCGGGTTTTCTTGACTGCTGTGACTTCTGGACTGAAGTGAAAATTGTTGTAGCTAGAAGACCTAGAACTTAAGCCGAGTTACTATTAAACAACCAAGAGAAAACTATTAACTCAATTAAGTGTCAAAGTTTTCACTAATTGGACTAATTTGGATAGCGACTGGCGTCAGTTTGCGAAACACTTCCTGCATGTAGTATATTAACCTATTGTTGCAAAAACCGTGACTGAATTTGTTTTGATAGGTGACCTGAACGATGCTTCGTTCCATGAATCTAAAGAACCTTAACCCTCACATCACGTGTGTACTATGTGGTGGATATCTTGTGGACGCTACTACTATCATTGAGTGTTTACATTCATGTAAGACTCGGCAAACTGTCTTGTTGTTTGAGTAGTTTACACTTGAGCAAGATAGAAAGATAGCAGTACGGATACAGTAGATTATTCGGAAGGCAGACACACTCATTTGAAAGTTTTTAGTCAAAATTCAATAACATGAACTCATGCAAGACAAAAAATGTAAACAAAACATCACGCGTTTACAACTAGATTACTGAATACAAGACAATTGACTGCCTCTGCAGCCTTTGGGTTGGCTCCGTAAATTAAGGAAGTAAAAGATGGTTAGTGCAATTTTAGTCAATTCAGACGTCAGGAAACAAACAGCCAGCCGGTCCGGCGGTCGCCCGGGTCGGTCGGTCGATAAGGCAGTCAGTTAGTCTGGCAATAAGTCGATCCGTCCGTCGGTCCTTCCGTCCGTCCGTCAGTCAGTCAGTCAGTCGGTCAGTCAGACAGTCCGCCGGTTAGTTATGCATGTCAGGCTGATCGACAATCCGGTTACCGGTACTAACACCAAGCTTAGCCAGTCGGTCGTTTGATCAATCATCTGTTCAATTATTTTCTTCTTCCAACAGTCTGTAGAAGCTGCATCATTTTGTGGCTTGATAAAAGCTTCAAATGTCCCGTATGTGATACCGAGATTCACAAGACAAGGCCATATCTTAACATACGGTACGTATGACGTCACAGTCACTGACGTCATAGCTTTACATATTGCATTAATTATATGATCATTATGATTATCACCAGACCTGATCGCGTGCTACAGGATATCGTATATAAGCTGGTTCCTGAGTTCTACCAAAGTGAGTTTCTTTTCACCCATATTGCGTCCGGGCTCGAGCTCATCCCGTCGCTTTGTTCTTCAATTCACTATCATCTTTCGTTCTTCCATCCATTTGTTTTCCTCCCATTCATATCTTTTGTCCTTCCATTCGTTTGTCCTTCAATCCATCCTTTAGTTCAATCATCCACCCGCTTTTCCTTCCATCCTCCCAACCACCCATCCGTTACTTGTCAATCATGCATTTGACAACAATTTCATTCGACGACTAAATTTTCAGATGAGTTACAACGTCGCAAGGATTTTGATACTCAACATAATCAACAAGCTGCAGAGAAAGGTGGTTCTCAGATGAAAACAGTTAAATTAATACGATAATTAGTTTGTTACATTTAGATGCTTGTATATAGATACGATCTCTGTGATGTGCGATTCGAGATCAAGCCCTGCAATTAAGTTGAATCGACTGTATCGACTTACGTTTTCGTTTCATCCCAGAGCATTCTTGGCAAGCACAGCGAGGAACGTATTTGTGAAAAAAGTTAACTTTGAAACTATTCGCAGATACGAGCCTCCGGCACAGATCGCATGCGTCTTGAAATAAATAAATAAAAATAAATAAAAATAAATAAATTTGGTGTAGCTCATCACCCTTCTTTGCAGCACAATTGCTGAATTACGAAGGGCGCAGCTCAACGTGATCGCGTAGAAGGTATACAAGGGCGCTTTCATTACGAGACAATTGAACAATCACACATTTACCTACAAATTTACATACACACACACGTAACAGCCACCATACGATCCATGTCTGATCACGGAGCACAGCTTAGATCGAAACTAGTTCGTTTTTACTGAGGGAGGAAAAACCGGAGTACACGGAGAGAAAACCCTCGAAGCAAGGGATAGAACGAACAAGAAACTCAAGCCATAGTTCGATTCCCGGACGGGGCATCACATGTGGGACCGCAGAGGTGACAGATCCGGCGCGCTCACCGCTCGGCCACCCTTGCTTCCCAACTAGGATGCATGAAGCAAACTGAAAAACGGCTTGCATTTTTAGATTCGAGCATTCCATAGGAAGCCCGAGTAAAAAGAGCGACCACACAGTCTATAGCTTCCAAAGATAAATGCTTTTCTTATATTTTATTTTCTTCTTCTTATCGTGCAACAAAGGAATCAACCAAGACGAAGTCGAGGACGTTTGCAAAGATACCAAAAGGACGGAGCTGATTGAAGACGCTGTGTGTGTCACACTTGAATACTACGGGTAATGAAAGCACACATAACTGACATATCGTAAAAAGTCCAATAAAGACTAGACGGCATGCTACTAGATGTTATGCAGGTTCACTGTTAGGTGATCCCAGAAAAGCATAACCACGTGACTGAAACACGTGCGTCACATGATGTGACGTATTGCTTCGCTTTTCACTTAATTTTATGAACTGCTTACCTGCGCACACCAAAGCTTTATTTATTTACTTTTTTATTTAATGGTTATTTGTATTTATCATGCATTTGGCATGAGCACGAGCTGTAGTCGTTCGAAACAAATGAAGAAGACTGGGATGAGTCAGTTCTAAAAATAGCTCAAATACAAAACACGTCACGCTGAAGGATTTTATTTGGGTACACGCAGAGTCTAAGTCCCCTGGTGGTCCCCATTGTTTTCAGGATGCAGGGGAGGCACACCCTCCCCTCTCTCTTGAGACAACTTTGTGCCCTTTTCTTGTCAGTACCCTTCCAAAATATCCTCTGGATCCTTTAGAAGGTTTACGATTGCTATAACGCCGCATCATCTCCTGAAGGATAATCTTGGATCCTGAATACATATAGTGTTATTTGCAATTGTAAATGATGTTTTGTTCTATTGTTTGTTACTTAGAAATGAATTATTACCAGCTGTACCAGGGCATGCCATTTTATTCACACTTATTCTGCTCGATCGATCATTTGTGTATTCTTGTCGCGCAGGCTTGTATTTGATAAGTTCTTGTTTATTCGGTTAATTGTAAGTCCACACCTCGTAACAAAATATCTTTCAATGCTGCTAGAATGTAACAACATATTGACAACAAATTCACGTTTATTTCAAAGGCAAAAGCGGAACAAAAATGAGAAGATGGTAAGTTTGTTCTAGCATTACCAAATGTAGCATGTCTTGACCCTTTACATCAATTTGGACGTCATTTTGAGAATATCGGCAGTAACAATGAACACTTTTGTCAGCACGGAGGTCACGCGTACGTTCACAATCAAAAACGTATACGCGTGACGTCCATGTTGACAAAAACGTCACGTGCTTAAGCTTCATATTATAGTCATCACCAATATCGGTTTTCATAAAATTTTACTAAAAAGTTTTACTTTTCCGTCATGGGTGACTGGGACGAGTTTTTGGAGCGGACAGTAGGGAGCTTAAAGACGAGACGTTTTTGTCAACACGGCGTCACACGTACGTTTTTGTTCGTGCGCGCGCGCCATCATAGATGGTAGACGAAATGTAGAACGTGGGAAAGCCTCAACTGACGTTGTAGCGAGAACTGGAACCCCATCTATGACGGTGTGCGTACAGTCAGAAATGTGCGTGATGTCCGCGTTGAAAAAAACGTCTCGTGCTTAAGCTCCCTAATGATGACTAGACTACTCCGCAGGTAAATCTTGGGCTTCCTGTGGCAATAGCGATACAAATGGCTAAGAGAAAAACATAAGACACGGTAACGCTACAGCGCGTCAAGGCTAGTGCCCTCATCAGCCTACTCCTTCATTGGATATCCTGTAGTAACGGAAGCCCAAGAAAGGCTAAATGATGACGATGACGATTATTATTATTATTTACATCTCCCAATTTTAAGAAGGGGTTTTATTGTCTATACAGATCTTCCCAACTCGTTATCTTCGCTGCCCGGCACAACTGCCTGTCAAAGTGCTCAAGAAGTTTGTCTCCATGAAGTTTGGCATTCCTGACTCACACGTTGTAAGGAATAATTCTGATGAATGCACTCTAATATGCTAAGGATTATGAACATACGGGCGGCGCGTCAACTCATCACATTAACTTCTTTACCTTCTAGGTAGGAGATTGTTCGTAGTGATGAAATATTAAGTGATCATTTGTCACTAAAAGAACTCTGGAGAATTTATGGTTTACATAACAAGGTAACGCCATTGATTACAGCTATTACAAAAAGGTTGCATTGTCAATGCTCAATACTATCTTCCAAATCCTGAATGCATTGTGGGACTTGTCCAATTGACCATTTCACTGTCATGTCTTGCTCAGCGGCAGCTCGCGTAATATATTCTTTGGTGGTTTTGTAAGAGCTTGTGAAAAGGCAAGATGTGCACACGAACGAAAATGAGGGAGGGACGAATAAACAAATCAAAGGTTGCCATTATTCTTATAATAACACTGATTGTATATCAAAAAAGAGGATTTGTACCATTGCTCGCTGTCATGTGATCTAGCAGTTAATTGGTAACAAGAGACCATAATACTTATAGAGCGAAACTCAGTATTGATGTCTGTTCACGGCGACTAAGGCTATTTTTAGTAATTTCGCCATCGCGCGCGCAAGGCTCTTAAACAATATAATTCAAAAGCCGAAAGCAAACGGTCCCAACCGCACGCACGTCAAAAATCAAATTCTATTGTTTGAGAGCCTTGCGCGCACGATTACTAAAAATAGTTACTAAAAATAGCCTTAGTCGCCGCGAACATCCAACAGACATCAATACCGAGCTTCGCTCTCTTAGTATTATAGTCTCTTGTTGGTAACTGCGAAAAGGTCTATTGGCTGAAGTGGATATATTTTCATGATGACTTGTCCCGAAAAATCATTTGGTCTAAAAGTCGTTCACTATGTACTTATTTCCCAGCGTTTCACGTCGTGCATGACCAAGGCTCCCTAGTGCAATTTGGTTTAAAAATACAATATTATTTCAGTGCAACAGAGCATATATGCTCTCTTGTTCAGTGTTATTGTTAACAGGCAACAAATCCTTTCATCAGGCTTTTATAGATCTGCAGTACATTATCATTGATAAAAAACTGGACGCACAAATAGAAGAACAACCACAAGAACAACCCAAATTTAAAAAGATTCGCAGAAGACGTAAAAGGAAATCCTCCAATCTACCGGACGTTGATGATCTTCCGGTTATCCCCTCTGGAAAGCGACGACAAAAAAGGAAGAAAATTGTGTCGACAACCAATGAAACCATCATACGTTTGCAACCTAATGAGGGCGACAAGAAACAAAATAGAGAAAATGTCCTTCAAGAAAAACAGCCACAATTTTTAAAAGAAGATGCTGTTTTATCAAATACACCCGTAAACATTAAAGATAATTTTGGCTCACTGAATTGTATTATGTCAGGAGAAAATACGAGGCTTTCTGAAGACAAGTTGTTAGTAAGTAAAACAATGAAATGTGATGCCATTGGTATGGACAATTACGCATGTCCTGCTACTCCGGAGAGTGACGCTGACCACAATGATTTTTTATCACTAACTGCTTCATTGAACTCAACGCCAGCTAAAGTTGTACGAACAAGCTAGAGTATTAAATCGTATTTACAATTTTGAGACATTATTGATGGTCTAATTGTATGAATCCGTTGTACGCGAAATATATATACAACCTTGTGTAAATCATTCCTTAGAGCGCGAAAAAAATAAAAATAAACAGATAAATTAATAAAATTTATAGGGTGACATGAGATAGGGTCACATGACCTGTTAGTGCATATAGCCTATTGTCTTCTGAATTTTCATCAAGAGAAGTCTGGATATTCTTCATCGTTTGGTCGTGGCTAGGTTTGCGAGCGATTACGAAGGTCAAGTCCTGACACAATGAACAGCAAAGGCGTCTTCTTCAGTGGGAACCATCAGGGCACCAACCCTGTTTAGAGCCATGTGTGAATGAGTAAAATATACAAGAACTCTATCACATCGTACCAGAGCTATCTCTAGGAAGGCAGCAGCGAGGAACCGGAACTTCATCTCATATTCTTGGAAGGTGAGAGACACTCTCAGTCTGTTCATCTTTTCATCACGGAAGACAAAGGCTTCTTTAGTCAGGATGGGCTGTCAACGTGTTCATGTAGGAGTTGGAATAGGTGTCTTGTGGTCTAAAGGCTTGAAATGGGGTTTGTGGAGGTAACTCATTCTATCAATAGCAAATAATAAGAGATTACTACTACTATCATTGTTACTGTTATCGTTACTAATTTTCGCGAAATTAATTAACAACCCGCGAAAAAACGTTTACGAGAAAATTAACCAAGGGCACTAGGGCAAAGTGGGTGTGTTTATAGCATGTGTTTATAACCGAGCTACAAATTGTACTTATCTGCACAGTCAGTCCTTTGAAGCTCTAAAGTCACATTATCCTCTCTGTTTTTGACTTTTCTGGTCTCTGTTATGGCTTTTATAAAGCGTTATCAGCAGAACGTTAGTCAAGCGAACGTTCCAACGGTTTGAATTTCTGTATTCGCTCCGAATTGGGTTCCAGTCCGTACTCCGCCAAAAGTTAGTTAGCGTAATAATTTAATCAAATTCAACTTCATATCACTTCTTCTGCTTAGCAGTGGAGAGAGAGAGAGAGAGAGTGCTAGCTCAGCTAAAAATTGACAAAATGGCCTGAAATCGCTACCAGAGAACACCAATAACATGCAATAACAAGCTCGACCGTACGCGCACCTTTTGAATTTTTGTACGGAGAAAATCGAACTTTTTCCCTTGGATATTTACTCCAAAATATATAATAAAACAAATAGAACATCTTTTTCCGTGCTCCGTTCATTAATACAGCACTTAGGAAGTGCCGAGAGCACTCAAGAAGCCGTAGGCGAGTGCTCTCCTTACACTTCTTTCGTGCTCTCGTCACTTCCTGCGTGCTGTATTATTGAACGGAGCACGGAAAAAGCTGTTCTATTTGTTAAATAGAGCGGAACCTAAACTCCCTCCTGTGAGTTTACAGGACAATGTATCAGCTTCAAGTAATTAACAACGTCGATAACAAATTAGGTACGTTGCACCTAATGTTGTTATTTTGTCGCAAACGAATAAACTAACTGAAAGAACTGAAAAGATGTTTTAGTTCTCTCAAAATATGAATTGCATAATTGACGGCTTGCTCGAATACTTCCCTTGTTTTGTTTTTTCTCTGTCAACAATCAATCGTGTCATTGGGATATAGGTAGACCACAACCCCTTTCCATCAACACCTCGGATTATATATAACCTTGTAGTCTGTAATCCCTTGAACTGATTTGCCTTCAGCTTCATCATGAACATCTACGCTTTAACCAGTATTGTTCTGCTTGCTGTTGGTGCATGGTGCTGTTCTCTGCCTCCTAGTGTTCCATACTACTCGATCACTGACCGTGCAATCCTTGCGCCCATCGTTATCCATGGTCGGGTTTTGAATATCTCAACTCCAACAAGGCTGAATGCAATCTACAAAGCATGTGTAGAAGTCCTTGAAGTCATAAAAGGTGACGAGATTTTTCCCAAACAAATGTGTTTTGGGAAATTTGGTGGAGACTATCTTTGCTTGACGGATGTGTATGATCGTCTAGAATACATATTCTTTATGAACGCTGATAGAACAGCGAGATATGATGGCGTCCCGACCTCAGCTATCTTTGCAAGCAAACGAGTGATAAGCATGGCAAAACAAGGCTATTGTAATCCCTACCTACCACAGTCGAAACTTTGCGGTAAGTAGGTCGACCTTTATTTTGACCAGATTAATTTACTGATTTTCGATTTGTTGATTTGGGTCATTTGGTACTCAGACTTGCCCATTGAGCTCTATATACCTGAACACATTTCCTGTTAATACAACCAATCCGGTTATCTGCCAACAGAACAGTCATACATTTCCTCGAATAACAACTCGATGCCGGAAGACGTATTCCTTGACATCTCGTTTTAGTTTTTACGTTTATAGTAGAGTAAATTCATTGTATGTTTAGATTTTTAGATATCATATATGTATGACAGTACCCACCTCTCTTGCCATTTACTTAGAGATGGAGACTGGGGTTCAAAATTCTACCAAACCACTCTCATTAGTTGACCAAAATATTCTTAACCCAGGTCCCTGGTCCTCATGATAATAACATCAAGCTTCCCAAAACAAAATAACCCCCTTCTCTCCCCTCCTAATTTTTGCCAATCCCAGTGTCCAAAATGAAAGCCCTATTATTATATTCCTTGTAAGTGTACATCTTGTCGTCTGCTGGATTTTAACGAGTGAAATCTAAGACCACGACGTAAACAGGATGTTCACCGCGGTCGAAAATCTGCTGTCCCTGTGTGACCTGATAGAGATAGTCTAGAGGGTGTTTGTATTATACAAGTTTTAACAATTAGCAGGGCTACATAATAACGACACAATACTCGGGTTAGCAAGGGTACCGAACACGAGCCAAGCAGTCAATTTTGGCACAATCACGCACGCATCGCACGGCAAATTTTGACTGAACCTTTTTACTTAAAGATCAAATCACGCATCACACATGGGGCTATTCACGGATCATCACGCAGCTAATTTTGAGGCAATCACGCATCGACGCAAGAACTTGAATAATATGGCAAGTTAGCGTGACTAGCTAACATCTCAGTCCACTGTGACAAACCCACATGAGTAGACAACGTGACAAGAGGACGTACAAGGCAGCCTGACCAGCCAACGTCTCAAAAGTCACTGTGACAAAACAACATGACTACGTTACAGTTAAAAGCCAACACGACAAGCCAGGGCTACAAAACAACATGAAAACCAACATACTGGGGATGGGGGACCGTCATTGGGTTACCTCCCTAAAATCTAATTTTCGCATATTTTCTCATTACAGAGCGACCAACTGTCAGTGCGTCGAACTTCAAGTCAGCCATTCAAGTGAAAGAAGGCCAACGTGTAGTGATGTCGTGTCATGCAAATGGTACCGCCCCTCTCTTGTACCTCTGGAGCAAAAGGGGCTCAACCTCTTCAACAAAGTTCTTGGAAAACACTTTAAATAGATACCAGATTGACGACGTGTCGTTGAGTGACAGTGGTGTATATACTTGTACTATTCGCAACCCTGCAGGAGAAACTAGAGTGTTGATCAGGCTTCATGTAGGTAAGTTAAACGATGCCATCTTTCCCAACGAACTCCTCGTTTCGTGATCTCTTTCTAATTAATCATCCTTTTCTAAAACTAACTTAAAGCGGAAACTAGAGAGGGAACTGGTTGAGACAGGGTCGGCGTATCAATGGAAATCTCCGACGCTACAAACATTAGCAATTTTCTAAGTTAAGTCGCCTTTTGTGAAAGGTGATATAATTGTTACCCGGACATGCTCTTGAATGTGATGTGCACAAGGGGACGACATATCGCCGCGAATTACTGCGTACGCTCTCTACGATTTGTCGTTACGTTTTCCTTTCTTCTCCTCTTCTCTCCTCTCCTCTCCTTCTCTGTTTAACTATCTCATTGATCTTATTTGTAGAATCTGTACCATGTGGAGGGTTTCTTGTTCTTAAACCTGGACAACAATCAGAAATCAAAAGCCCAAACTACCCCCGGCCTTACTCCAAGGACAAGGCGTGTGCGTGGAGGATTTGCCCATCACCAGGACAACGAGTCAAGCTGGACTTCAAGTACTTTGATTTAAATCGCAGTTTTGACGATAATATGCAAATTTATCATGGTATGCAGACTAAATAGTCATTGGTGCTGATTTACATTTTGTATCAGGGAATTAGGGAGGTTTAATTATTTAGCTCATTAATTGCTGTGGATACCTTCTCTGTTAAGTCCCATAAGCCAATGAGATCTCAATGAACAAGTGCGCGCGAGTAAGTAGTGACAGGACATACATAAATTTAGAAAATGTTATGTGCCTTTTGTTCGACGCCTTCTAATACAAATGACAAAAACTGGAGGAGGCAGTGTGGTCGAGTGATCAGAGTGTCTATCTCGCAATCCGGTGGTCCCAAGTTAAAGTCAACTCTGGCTATACCTGAAGCTGAAGTTATTCTCGGTAGTCCCTAGTTCAAATCCAGCTTCTCGACCATGGTTGTAAATAGCCATCTTATTCAATTGTTAAGTTAGGTATTTATTTCATGATGGTCATATCTAAGAATACATTCGCCTAAATTGGTCACCATCTAAAACAAGTACTTTATAAAAAGGACTTTTATTTGTTCACATTCATTTCCACATTGCGCTTATCTCAACAATGCCGCCTCCTGATTTCGCTCCCTTGCGCGTGTTTCTGTTTCTTGTACTTTTCTAATAAAGTATAACTACATTTTTGCATGTCGTTCAATGTCGTTAGTCAACTAGAAATATTGCTTGCTTTTCAGAATGTGATCTTGACTGGCATGCGGGTTTAATCAAACACTGCTCACTGTCCAACCCTGGTACTCTGGTATCAAAATGTACCTCCAGTTGCATTAATGTGTGGTTTAAATCCATGAATCAAAGATCGTCTGGCCTATCAAGAGGCTTCCATGCTATTGTTTCATCTACTGATGAAGGTATTCGTACAAGATGTTTTAATACTTGTGTCCATTCTACAATCTTGGACAAAACTACTTGAGAGAGTGGCGATTTTTTCAGAGATATTTTCCTACCTCGATGCCTTCGACTTCACTAAAGGCATTCAAAACTTTGTCAAGCCCCTTCGAGTTGAAAAGGAGGAGGAAAGTGGGAAGGTCCCCCTGCTGTTTGAGGAATATGTTAACTTGGTTAAAGATTGTAGGTTACTTGCGCTGTTTTTAGTTAACTTGGTTAAAGATTGTAGGTTACTTGCGCTGTTTTTAGACACGGCGCAAGTAATTAGGTACCAAGTCCGCGCGTCCAGAAATATATCGTACAAACGGCGTTGACGCTGATTACGGTTTACTGCCATACTACAATCAAATTTTTAAAATCAATTTTTGTGTTTCACGGATTTAGTGTTTGCACGTACAGTAATGAGACGTTGGTTATATTTGTGTTTCAGGGATCCGTTTATTTGACTACAAGAAGTTATATTGTGACAACGACATTTGTAAGTATGGACATTGTATAAAGCCTACACCACAGGCAACCCTTTGGCTTTACGATTCCTGTGAAAAAAATCAGAATTTCCACAGGACTCCCCACTGAAACAAGACTGGTATCAAGAAGCTTTTTCGAAGTCGTTACATCGCATTGTCAAAATACTGTTTTTAAATGCAATGTTAAATTTCAATCAGTTATGGAAACAAGATTTCGTTTGAACAAATGCTAACAAATCAAAATCCTTATTTCCTCTGTCCCCTAAAAATGTGAAGCATGGTATCAAGGAAATAGGACAAAATGCCCGTACCTTTTATCATGAGCACTCTTAGATGCTGCTTTTGAAATCGCGATGAGCTAACTTGACAACTTGTTCGCACGACTACCTAACTTACATGGTTTCTTTCGACACCGCGAATGTGCATGTACGAAGTTGGCTATGTACAAGCATGGTCGAGAAACTGAATCTGAACTACAATCATTGCCAGAATTGTTGGCACGATTTTGTCGTGATGCGCGCGAAAAGTAGGTGGTAATGAGATTGGCTTCCCCCGTGCCCCCTTTACAATGTTGCTGTGAAAATCCCGACACCTACCAATCGGCAATCAGTTCGAAATACCTTTTATTTAGCAGCATGACATTGTACCGGGGGGAGGGAGGTCCAATAGTACGGCCACAAAGTGTACTATTGTAAAAATATCCGTTGAATTCACATCGTGCCAACTAATTTTGGCAAGGATTGTAGGCATTGACCCAAATTCAGCGGCTCATCTGTTGCCCAGAGCGGGAACTCGAACTCGGGAACATCGGACTGCGAGACAGACGCTCTGACCACTCGACCATGCTGCCTCTTAGCACTCCAAGCACTCATGTATCAGGCTCGTCGCAAGCATATTGATAGTGGAGGTTCGATTTCCACCATATTTGGCTGGGATTAGGGAATGCTTAAATGACCTGTACAAGTAACAGAGGCCTAGCTGGCTTTTGGAAAGTGGAATGATTTTTTTTGGTTGATATTTCAAGAAATATGTTTTTCTAAATTACGCACTGAAAATTTGAAAGCATCAAGCTAATGTAAAGAGTTTATATAGTTTTCCTCATTGAAGACCAGAATTTTAAGCCAAGAAAAATTAGATAAGAGAAATAGAATCCATTTAAAACAGAAGTAAAAGAAAAAAAGAAAAGTGGTTGGCGCAGCCAGGACTCGAACCCATAACCCAAAGAAATTAGGTATGCTAATTTCATGCAAACCCAAAAAATCGGACCATGCATCCAGACAAATCGCTGAATCATCGCATGTTACGTATAGGATGGAGATTTCGGCCCCATCCGCGCTATCCGGTAGAACACAGCGAGCTTCGTGATCAAAGAGGGAGGAAACAGTCGGATCCTAGGCCATAGATAACTGCACCTTACCACTAGGCTAACTGGTCTACTGAGGGATTTGGAGGACAAAATAACCTAGTGTATCCCGTTAATGGGCTATCTATTGTTGTGCAAATTACGCGATCCCGTGGCGCAGTTGGAAAACCCTTGAACTGTGAAGCAAATGAGCAGATGTAAGAGCCGGGTTCGAAACCTGCAGGGCCCTTTTTTTTTTTTTTTTTTTTTTTTTTTTCTCAAAATGAAAATTAGTTAAGGACGTTCGCGGGCATTGTTCACGCGCACTTTAACTGCGCACGCTTGCGCGCGCTACCTCGACTAAATCCAAGATGGCGGCCTAAAAGAATTTTTTCGGTAATGACTTTTTCGATTTTTTTAAAATGAAAATTATTTAAAAAAATAAAAAAAGTTAAAAAAAGGAATTTTACTGAGGAAAAAAAATCGTTCAGGTTGAAAAACTGGAGAAAAAAGGATGGAAAAGATAATACTGGACCCAGTCTCCTCTCGGTATTCAAGATGGCGTCCAAATTTGCAAACTTTGCGACTCATACGGCTCAATATCTCGGGATATTTTATTTCAATGTTTGACAAAGAATTATATAGGCTGTTAATATTCTTAATTTGAGAAAAATATTATGGTAAAATCATAATAAAAACACGGATTTCCGTGACAAGTTTGAGCGAAGTCGCGGCAAAAGCGTCGCTCATGACTGTCAATTCGAATTAAAAACAACAGCTATTTTTTAAGTATTTACAAATATTTTCACACAATATTATTCCATGGATTATTGAGTGGTCATGTAAATAAACATTGAGCAATCCATTTAGTTTTTCTACAAAAAAATGACTTCTATGCTCGACTCCTATAGATTGGCGCGCAAGCGATCTTCTACGAGAAAGTGGGTGCACTTTGATGTCACCTCACTCCTCAACGAGCACGGTGACCCCCATTTTTTATTTGCTCTTTGAACTTCTATGATGACATTATCTCACCATGCGAAGTATGAAGGAAAAAACATGGTAAACTTTTTTTCCCGCGAACGTCCTTAATTAAGAGAAAGAGAAAAGACAGAAAAAGAAAAAGATTATGAAAGAATAAATAGAAATGGTGGAAAATAAATCCTTTTGTTAAAACTAAGAAATCGTTAAAATAAATAGCTGAAGGTCGGGGTTTTGATAATTCACCAGCATTCACCAAAGGTTCATTTATGGAGAAAAGCAGCAATGTGACTTTAGTTTCTTGAGGGAATGTTCTAGTAGCTTAAGCTAAGCGACTTTAAAGGAAGGCGGGGTTCGTTCGAACCTTCGAACCACCCGGCCAAGCGACGGGCCTGTGTATGTATATTTCTGTTTATTATATAAACTACATTGTGTTATGGAATTATTTAGAAATAACGAGACTTTTGATACAGGAAACGTGTACTGTCACATTCGTAGATGATTCATGAATGCACTGAGTTTGAGGGAGTTCGTGTTTGAACCTGAAAACCGTTCTGCATGGAATCAAAAAGACGGAGAAAACATCTCTAAAAGGGCTCGAGTTTGCTTTAGTCGATGCGATGACGTAACTCATTGGCACTTCGTGATTGGCTAAAAATCGATATCAGAACACATGTGTTCTGATACGATGTCAGAACACATGTGTTCTGATACGATATTTCTCAGTGGCCAAAATCCCTATAACACACTATAAACTGAGTTTATATGATAAAAACTTTTATTTTAGTAATCAAATGTTATTGCGTCGATCTTCGCCAAAAATGCAGCCGCCATATTGACACGGGAAGACAAAAAAAAATTACCAATCGTGTTCAGTTATATAAACTCAGACAATCAGAATGACCTCGTGACAAGGCTATGTACTAGACAAAATAGGGGGGCTTCCTTCTCTTACCCAGTTTTGTCTTGGTCATGTTTTAATCTAATGTACTTCATTTCTAGTGTTGAGGTATATTCCAAGAGACGTTTATTTCTCTAGTACATCGGGACGTGTTTTAGACAACTACAAGTCTAAAGGACCAAGACTAGGACAAAATATTAGGATCAGGATTTTGTAAGTTCACCTTACTAGGACCTAACCCATGCATATTTAGGACTATACAGCCCAGCCTCCCAATTCCAGCGTGCAAGTCCTGGGTGTTCTAGCAATTAAACATCAGCATGATACAGGAACCGCGGAGCACCCTAAAACGTGGTGGGGCTATATAAGAGATAGTATGAGACTCCCTCAACGTGGTGGGGCTATATAAGAGACCAGTATGGGAAAACGTGGTGGGGCTATATAAGAGATAGTATGGGAAAACGTGGTGGGGCTATATAAGAGATAGTATGGGAAAACGTGGTGGGGCTATATAAGAGAGTAGTATGGGAAAACGTGGTGGGGCTATATAAGAGATAGTATGGGAAAACGTGGTGGGGCTATATGAGAGACCAGTATGGGAAAACGTGGTGGGGCTATATAAGAGACTAGTATGGGAAAACGTGGTGGGGCTATATAAGAGATAGTATGGGAAAACGTGGTGGGGCTATATAAGAGAGTAGTATGGGAAAACGTGGTGGGGCTATATAAGAGATAGTATGGGAAAACGTGGTGGGGCTATATAAGAGACCAGTATGGGAAAACGTGGTGGGGCTATATAAGAGATAGTATGGGAAAACGTGGTGGGGCTATATGAGAGAGTAGTATGGGAAAAAGTGATGGGGCTATATAAGAGAGCAGTATGGGAAAAAGTGATGGGGCTATATAAGAGAGCAGTATGGGAAAAAGTGATGGGGCTATATAAGAGACTAGTATGGGAAAAAGTGGTGGGGCTATATAAGAGACTAGTATGGGAAAACGTGGTGGGGCTATATAAGAGACTAGTATGGGAAAACGTGGTGGGGCTATATAAGAGAGTAGTATGGGAAAAAGTGGTGGGGCTATATAAGAGAGTAGTATGGGAAAAAGTGGTGGGGCTATATAAGAGACTAGTATGGGAAAACGTGGTGGGGCTATATAAGAGACCAGTATGGGAAAACGTGGTGGGGCTATATAAGAGAGTAGTATGGGAAAAAGTGGTGGGGCTATATAAGAGAGTAGTATGGGAAAAAGTGGTGGGGCTATATAAGAGACTAGTATGGGAAAACGTGGTGGGGCTATATAAGAGAGTAGTATGGGAAAACGTGGTGGGGCTATATAAGAGAGTAGTATGGGAAAAAGTGGTGGGGCTATATAAGAGAGTAGTATGGGAAAACGTGGTGGGGCTATATAAGAGAGTAGTATGGGAAAACGTGGTGGGGCTATATAAGAGAGTAGTATGGGAAAACGTGGTGGGGCTATATAAGAGATAGTATGGGAAAACGTGGTGGGGCTATATAAGAGACTAGTATGGGAAAACGTGGTGGGGCTATATAAGAGAGTAGTATGGGAAAACGTGGTGGGGCTATATAAGAGACTAGTATGGGAAAACGTGGTGGGGCTATATAAGAGACTAGTATGGGAAAACGTGGTGGGGCTATATAAGAGAGTAGTATGGGAAAACGTGGTGGGGCTATATAAGAGAGTAGTATGGGAAAACGTGGTGGGGCTATATAAGAGACTAGTATGGGAAAACGTGGTGGGGCTATATAAGAGAGTAGTATGGGAAAACGTGGTGGGGCTATATAAGAGACTAGTATGGGAAAACGTGGTGGGGCTATATAAGAGAGTAGTATGGGAAAACGTGGTGGGGCTATATAAGAGAGTAGTATGGGAAAACGTGGTGGGGCTATATAAGAGAGTAGTATGGGAAAACGTGGTGGGGCTATATAAGAGATAGTATGGGAAAACGTGGTGGGGCTATATAAGAGACTAGTATGGGAAAACGTGGTGCGCTAAGAATGGAAAATATACGAGAGTAGTATGGGAAAAGGTAAAACGTGGTGGGGTATAGCATTACCAGACGTCCCTCCCCCTCCGCGGTCCCTGTGATATCAACCTTTAAAAAACCTGCATGTAATCTAATTATTCATAACGTTTTTGTACGTTGTCTTGTTAACGTGGCTAGCAGTGAGTCTCATAATCTAAAGGTCATGAGTTTGCTCCTCACACGGAGCAATTTTCTTTAATTTAATGTAACTGATCTGGACTCATTTAAGTCATCTCTTAAAACTCTACTTTTCAAGCAAAGTTTTAATTTGTAAAGTTTAAGCGCATAGATCAGGATTGTATATGCGCTATATAAGTATATATATTTTATATAATAATTGGCATATTACGCGCGCTCTGATTGGTCGAACAACCATGTGTGATTAGAGTACACACACATAGATGGCGTCATCGAATCTTACGCACGCTCTGATTGGTTGGAATGTTTCGATAAATATTATATAAAACAGATAGATTCCATTTTTCCGTGCGTCTGTACTCTAATCGATGCACAGAAGACGTCAAAATACGTACTTTTTTGTTCTCACCACATTTTGACGTCATCTGTGCATCGATTAGAGTACAGACGCACGGAAAAATGGAATCTATTTGGTAAATATTATATATTATATAATTTCTCTCCATTCTCTTCTTTTCTGAGTTTTTTCTTCTCTTCTCTTCTCTTCTCTTCTCTTCTCTTCTCTTCTCTTCTCTTCTCTTCTCTTCTCTTCTCTTCTCTTCTCTTCTCTTCTCTTCTCTTCTCTTCTCGTCTCTTCTCTTCTCATCTCTTCTCTTCTCTTCTCTTCTTTTCTCTTCTCATCTCTTCTCATCTCTTCTCTTCTCTTCATTTCTTTTTTCTTAGATTTTCTGTTCTAGCCCTTTTCCTTCCTTCTCTTCTCTTGTCTTTTCTTTCCTTCTCTTTCTTTTTTCAGTTTAATGAGATTGAACCATTGACCTTTTTTTGTCTTTACATCATTTTTACCATCTCAAACCCCCTTGCTGAATCGACCCATTTTTTTTGGTTTCCGTCGAAATTTACAAAACGGGGTCCTACTCTAATTAATGCGTTTAATTTATTGTATTATGTTGCGGTTGTGAGATCCCTATGGACAAGTATCGGGTCTGTACACCGCGTGGTTATAACTACAGTCGAACATTAATGGCACCCCTTCGGAATCAGAGAACGTGTCTCTTAATTTAATGGAGGTGCCCACATAGTAGAGGTTGAATAGTACGGTCTAATAGCTAGAGTGACTAATCCCATGAGGTAAATATAGCATTTCAACCCCTGCCCTGCCCTCCCCCTACCCTTAAAAAAGGGTCCGCTTGATCAACACTTCTGTGAAAAGAGGAGGATTGTTCATGTTCAACTCTTATTTCAACAGGTCATCTACCAAGAATCTGTTTGGTTGTTTTACAGAATTCGAAGCTAACAAGGAGTATTACATCGGTCTGACGTCAGCTGACGGCCGATCGTACACGTTGCGCTTTGCCATGTTGACTGATGCTGATAACAAACCACAACAGTTTGACCAACAACTTAACAGGTTAAAGACCACGGAACCCGCTTGTCCATCTCAACCTACAAATCCCGCACCTCCAAAACCTACGAAGCCTACGGATCCGCCAAGTACAGATCCGCCACGTACGGATCCACCACGTACGGATCCACCACGTACAGATCCACCACGTACGGATCCACCACGTACAAATCCACCGCCACGTACTGATCCACCGCCTCCACCAGTAATACCAACCGAGGTTCCAGACGAACCGCAAGAAAGCCCTTCTCCCAGTGGAACCCCCAACCCACTTGATCCTTGAAGATAACTTTTTGAATGCTTACAAGTGTCATTGTATTGTATGGACTGGACAAGCCTGGAAACATTGATAATTTTTTGTTTCACGTCTATTACATCAACCCCCACGTCACTTGTGAAGTAAATCAAAATCAAAGAAAGTTGATGTGGACTAGCCATCGGTAATCGATATATTGTTGTTATTATTATCAATCAATATTAATCATTTAATGTTGTTTGTTAAACAGCCGTTTTTTTGTCAGTATGGGGAAAATTTTTGGCATTTGAATAAAGCTAAAATTATTGGATTATGAATGGCTAAGAGTGATTCAGGTAGTTTGAAACATTAACGAGGCTGCGGAGTATCAAAAATGAAAAAATAAAACAAAAAGAAGCAAATATGGAGTCTCACTGCAGTTGTCTATACAACTTTTAGTAATAACTGTAATACAATTTGATTGGTTGGATCGAAAAAGAATGCGTTGTGACAGCCAATAGTGTGAACTTGATCGTACAACACAAAATTTGATACCCCCCTCCCTTCTCCCTCTCCTTATTTGCGTACTATGGGCCATTACGCGTTTTTACCAAACCAAGAACCACATAAGGACCCGTTCACATGAAAGGGAGTTGTCCCTAGTAGCAGTTTGGTAGCAGGAATAACTTGTGTCCCACAGGGAAAAGAAAACAAAAGAGTTATCCCTGCTACAAGGGGCAATTCACCTTGATGTCAACGGGCCTAAGTCACTAGCCTACTTCAGATTGTCCCAAGACATTCAAAGAAGCTGAGCTAATCTTTGAGCAATGACAATTTTTTCTAGCATGTATATTGATAATTTGTATGTGTAATGAGACTCACTATCTGAGTTAGTACTCTCCAGTTTTCCTGCTAATTTGAACTTGACAAAAACAAATATAATAAATAATATTTGCATTTTGTGGCCATTTTTGACCATTTTGCATGGGCTATAGCCTTTGCATTTTGTCGATTTTGGGCCATTTTTGACGCATTTTGCATGGGCTATAGCCTTTGCGTTTTGTCGATTTTGGGCCATTTTTGGGCATTTTGCATGGGCTATAGCCTTTGCATTTTGTCGATTTTGGGCCATTTTTGACCATTTTGCATGAGCTATAGCCTTTGCATTTTGTCGATTTTGGGCCATTTTTGGGCATTTTGCATGGGCTATAGCCTTTGCATTTTGTCGATTTTTGGCCATTTTTGGGCATATTGCATGGGCTATAGCCTTTGCATTTTGTCGATTTTGGGCCATTTTTGCGCATTTTGCATGGGCTATAGCCTTTGCATTTTGTCGATTTTGGGCCATTTTTGACCCTTTTGCATGGGCTATAGGCTTTGCATTTTTTGCCGATTTTGGGCCATTTTTGCGCATTTTGCATGGGCTATGGCCTTTGCATTTTGTCGATTTTTGGCCATTTTTGGGCATTTTGCATGGGCTATAGCCTTTGCATTTGTCGATTTTGGGCCATTTTTGACCATTTTGCATGGGCTATAGCCTTTGCATTTTGTCGATTTTGGGCCATTTTTGACCATTTTGCATGAGCTATAGCCTTTGCATTTTGTCGATTTTGGGCCATTTTTGGGCATTTTGCATGGGCTATAGCCTTTGCATTCTGTCGATTTTGGGCCAATTTTGCGCATTTTGCATGGGCTATAGCCTTTGCATTTTGTCGATTTTGGGCCATTTTTGACCATTTTGCATGAGCTATAGCCTTTGCATTTTGTCGATTTTGGGCCATTTTTGGGCATTTTGCATGGGCTATAGCCTTTGCATTTTGTCGATTTTTGGCCATTTTTGCGCATTTTGCATGGGCTATAGCCTTTGCATTTTGTCGATTTTGGGCCATTTTTGACCATTTTGCATGGGCTATAGCCTTTGCATTTTGGGCCATTTTTGACCATTTTGCATGGGCTATAGGCTTTGCATTTTGTCGATTTTGGGCCATTTTTGACCATTTTGCATGAGCTATAGCCTTTGCATTTTGTCGATTTTGGGCCATTTTTGCGCATTTTGCATGGGCTATAGCCTTTGCATTTTGTCGATTTTGGGCCATTTTTGGGCATTTTGCATGGGCTATAGCCTTTGCATTTTGTCGATTTTGGGCCATTTTTGCGCATTTTGCATGGGCTATAGCCTTTGCATTTTGTCGATTTTGGGCCATTTTTGACCATTTTGCATGGCTATAGCCTTTGCATTTTGTCGATTTTGGGCCATTTTTGACGCATTTTGCATGGGCTATAGCCTTTGCATTTTGTCGATTTTGGGCCATTTTTGCGCATTTTGCATGGGCTATAGCCTTTGCATTTTGTCGATTTTGGGCCATTTTTGACGCATTTTGCATGGGCTATAGCCTTTGCATTTGTCGATTTTGGGCCATTTTTGACCATTTTGCATGGGCTATAGCCTTTGCATTTTGTCGATTTTGGGCCATTTTTGACCATTTTGCATGGGCTATAGCCTTTGCATTTGTCGATTTTGGGCCATTTTTGCGCATTTTGCATGGGCTATAGCCTTTGCATTTTGTCGATTTTAGGCCATTTTTGACCATTTTGCATGGGCTATAGCCTTTGCATTTTGTCGATTTTGGGCCATTTTTGACCATTTTGCATGGGCTATAGCCTTTGCATTTTGTCGATTTTGGGCCATTTTTGGGCATTTTGCATGGGCTATAGCCTTTGCATTTTGTCGATTTTGGGCCATTTTTGCGCATTTTGCATGGGCTATAGCCTTTGCATTTTGTCGATTTTGGGCCATTTTTGACCATTTTGCATGAGCTATAGCCTTTGCATTTTGTCGATTTGGGCCATTTTGACCATTTGTCATGGCTATAGCCTTTGCATTTTATTTGGCATTTATTTGCATGGGCTATAGCCTTTGCATTTTGTCGATTTTTGGCCATTTTTGCGCATTTTGCATGGGCTATAGCCTTTGCATTTTGTCGATTTTGGGCCATTTTTGACCATTTTGCATGGGCTATAGCCTTTGCATTTTTGGGCCATTTTTGACCATTTTGCATGGGCTATAGGCCTTTGCATTTTGTCGATTTTGGGCCATTTTTGACCATTTTGCATGAGCTATAGCCTTTGCATTTTGTCGATTTTGGGCCATTTTTGCGCATTTTGCATGGGCTATAGCCTTTGCATTTTGTCGATTTTGGGCCATTTTTGACCATTTTGCATGAGCTATAGCCTTTGCATTTTGTCGATTTTTGGCCATTTTTGGGCATTTTGCATGGGCTATAGCCTTTGCATTTTGTCGATTTTGGGCCATTTTTGCGCATTTTGCATGGGCTATAGCCTTTGCATTTTTTTCGATTTTGGGCCATTTTTGCGCATTTTGAATGGACTATAGCCTTTGCATTTTGTCGATTTTGGGCCATTTTTGACCATTTTGCATGGGCTATAGCCTTTGCATTTTGTCGATTTTGGGCACATTTTTGCGCATTTTGCATGGCTATAGCCTTTGCATTTTGTCGATTTTGGGCCATTTTTGCGCATTTTGCATGGGCTATACCCTTTGCATTTTGTCGATTTTGGGCCATTTTTCACCATTTTGCATGGGCTATAGCCTTTGCATTTTGTCGATTTTGGGCCATTTTGACCATTTTGCATGGGCTATAGCCTTTGCATTTTGTCGATTTTGGGCCATTTTTGGCATTTGCATTTTGCATGGGCTATAGGCCTTTGCATTTTGTCGATTTTGGGCCATTTTTGACCATTTTGCATGGGCTATAGCCTTTGCATTTTGTCGATTTTGGGCCATTTTTGCGTATTTTGCATGGGCTATAGCCTTTGCATTTTGTCGATTTTGGGCCATTTTTCACCATTTTGCATGGGCTATAGCCTTTGCATTT